>SEYY01019566.1:25000-45000 GCA_009176605.1 Armadillidium nasatum
TCAAGGAAAAAGCGGTGATGATGGAAAAAACTGTTCATGTTACGAATATTAACGATAAGGATTCAGTCAGTTATATTAATGCTGATAGAGAGGGTGAAAAGAATCGTGGAAATGTTGATGTGATAGGGAGGGGGTGCCAAAAACGCAGATGAAGGAAGATGATACTTTAGGGCTGTTGGCCGACATCTTCAGAGAGTTGAATTCCATTCATGAAATTAAAGTGGTTTTTGCGCATAATCCAATCGAAACCGTTATTAATGAGTGGTACTCCACTAATTTGAAGATTCATTCAGGTACTAGAGGTTATGTATATTTGGAGGAGGTGTTACCTCAGATAAACATTGTACCTGAGAAAGATTCATATTTGTCATTTAATGAACACACTTTGGAGTTGATAGACCAATGGAAACTCGGAAAGCCTTTTCTTTTCGTGATCTACCAGAGAGAGCGATTATGCCTGATCAAGAGCCATATTGTGAGGTTGGGTTACCTTTGCGGTCTTTGATGGATGCGTTATGGTAGATTCTACCTTAGACCTATGAGCCCTACCTCAAGCTTAGAGTATTTAAAAACTTGAATTTTGTAAATTATGATAAAAGCTTGGGATAAAAAGAAATAAGTTTTAAGAACATATATAAAAAGAAAATACGAAAAATGTGATAATAAATAGAAGAAAGATTAAAATATAGTTAAGGCAAACAAAGACTAGCTCACAAAGAGGAAACAGTTGAAAAACTGTGAAAGCTTAATAAATTGAAAAAATACATAAGTGAATAATATATGTAATTTTGTCTAAAGAATTGAAAAAACAGAGAAAAAGACGAACATTATTAAAGGAAGTATCCGAAAAATACGAAATAAAGAATTAAAAACAGAATCTTTAAAAAAAAAAACATGGCGGTGAAGATTTCAAAGAAACAAAAAACATAGTCCGTCACCGAGTTGCCAGGAAGAGAAAAAAGAAACATGGATTTAACAACTCGCTAAAAATAAACCTTCCTGATTGGTCGAAGCTTAAAAAATAGCAACCCATGATAGTTGCTAGAATTCATAATTCTGAAAATTTTAAAAGAGAGGATCATTCTGTTTTTGACCTCGTTTAGAGAAGATCAAAGTAAAAACTGTTTGATTGATTTTATAAAATAACATTCTTATAAGTTACAAGGTTATTTTTCACGTGGAGATTAAAATCACGGAAGAGTATTTTGGTAATTATTGTTACGTATGTGACTTAATATTTATAATTTCGCAAGTGTAGTTACGAACTTAATATTTGATAATTGAATTTATATTTATAGGATATTCCTATAAATAGGATTAAAATAGAAGTGCTTTTGCCTTCAATTGAAATTAACAATATACGAGTTTATTTTGATATATTTTGATAATTTATTAGAAGTGCTTTTGCCTTCAACTTAAAATTCAAACTTACGAGTTTATTTTGATATATTTTGATAATTTATTAGAAGTGCTTTTGCCTTCAACTTAGAACTGTGGATATAAAAGTTTATTTGATATATTTTGATAATTTATTAGAAGTGCTTTTGCCTTCAACTTAGAACTGTGAATATAAGAGTTTATTTTGATATATTTTGATAATTTATTAGAAGAGCTTTTGCCTTCAATTTAGAAATCTTCATATACGAGTTCATTTGATATATTTGGACAAATTAGCAGTGCTTTTGCCTTTAATTTAAAACTCGTGAATACGAGTTTGTTTTGATATTTCAATAATAATTAATATCAGAAATAATTGATATTTTATATCAGTTTTGTAGAATATTTGTAAATATATAATTAAAATAAACCAGCTTTATTAATTTATAATTTTAGGAAAGTTTGTTTAAGTAAATTACTTTGAGTTAATTTTTATTTCGAAGTATATGATTTGCATTAAGTTGTACAATAATTAAGTTAAAGATTTTGAGTTTTGTTTTGGACCTTTGTAGACTTATTATGGTTAGTTATAGGTAATGAATTTTATTCGATTATTCGAAGGTTTTGAAATAGGTTTCATCCTATAGGTAAATCAGTCGTAGTATAACGAGTGATTTATTGAATTTTCGTACGCTATTGACTTAAATTAGTAATATTTAATAATTCTTTAAACTTTATATTAAAACTAATTAAGACTTTAAAAAATATTTTAATAAATATTTTAATAAATATTTTAACATAATTTGAAAGCCCACTTTGAAATATTTTCAATAATTTCCCGTTATTTAAAAACTAATTAAGACTTTGAAAAATATTTTAATAAATATTTTAACATAATTTGAAAGCCCACTTTGAAATATTTTCAATAATTTCCCGTTATTTAAAACCTGATTAAGACTTTGAAATATATTTTAACAAATATTTTAGCATAATTTGAAAGAGACTTTGAAATATTTTCAATAATTTCCTGTTATTTGAAAACTGATTAAGACTTTGAAAAATATTTTAACAAATATTTTTAACATAATTTGAAAAACCACTCTGAAATATTTTCAATAATTCCCTGTTATTTTGAAACGAAATAAAACTTAGAAAATATTTTAATAAATATTTTTAATACAGTTTAAAATCAACTCTGAAATATTTTAAACAGTTTACTGTTGTTCTGAAACGAAATAGAACTTAGAAAATATTTTAATAAATATTTTTAATCCAGTTTGAAATCAACTCTGAAACCGTTTCAACAATTTGCTGTTATTTTGAAACGAAATAAAACTTAGAAAATATTTTAATAAATATTTTTAATACAACTTGAAGATAACACGAAAATAATTTTTACGATTTACTGTTGTTATAGAATCCATTCAGGACTTAGAAAATATTTTAATAAATATTTTACTATACTTGAAATTAACTTTGAAATAATTTCGCAAATACTGTTGATATGAAATCCACTTGAAACTTGGAAATATTTTAATGAATATTTTACTGTAACTTGAAGATAACTCTGAAATAATTTTTACAATTTACTGTTGTTATAGAATCCACTCAAGACTTAGAAAATATTTTAATAAATATTTTACTATACTTGCAATTAACTTTGAAATAATTTCGCACATTTACTGTTGGTATAGAATCAATTTGAAACTTAGGAAATATTTTATTAAATATTTTTATAATATCGAACTACACAAGTGTTAGTGAATATTGTATGATAACATCTGAATGTATAGTTTATGGTGAGTAGGAAATAAGGAAAATAAAACAAATTCTTTTATTAATTAAAATGAGACAATCGTGAATATAATATAATAAACGATTATTTATTATATAATAACAAATAGTAAATCAGAAAATCATTCTCGAACTTAAACATAATTCACATCAAGCAAGTGATCGACCATTAATCTGAAAAGATAGTAAATCATTAAAAAACATTGAATAATAGTAACAGAAACACAACGCAATTTCTGAAATATTTGTTGTAGCTACTCCTTACTATACCATCACTAAATTTAATAGCTACGACATAATAATTTTGGTGCCGTGACCAGGATTAGTCACTAAACATAACTAGTGCTAAGACGTAAAATATAAATTTGATTGTTCAAGAGCAAAGTAAAATTGGAAATGGCTTTCAATATAGAAATACCGGAAGGAGTTGCTAAATTTGGGCGAAGAAGCTCAGCCACATGTGACATCAACACCAGAGGTGCAACAACAAAGAGAACAAAGAGGTGGCACAGCAAATCAACATTATACAAGAAGTAGGGTAGGTACAAGCCAACAGTATACCCCAGGTCAATTGTATACTCCACCACCTGATCCGTTTGTAAATAGTCACTACTATTACAGAAGAAAGTTAGTACCACCACCTCTGAAATACTGCTTAGAATCAGGTCATAATTTTGAACAGTTCATAAAGGATTTTGAAACGTATTGTGACAATACTTATCCTGATGTGGTGGACACATGGAGTCGAGTATTAGGACAATATTTAGAAGGGAATATGCTCGACTCTTTTAACAACATAGATGGAGGCCGCCTACCTTACTATCTGGTAAAAGAAAAATTGAGAAAAATAGTACAACAAGCCTCAAGAAATAAAGACAAGATGGTTGAAAAATATTGGACAGCGAAAAGAGAAAAAGAAGAAACGATTATGAATTTTTCCATGAGATTAGACCATTTAGCTGAATTGGCCGGTATAGACATAAGACAAGATCTGTTTAAGGAAATGAAAAAGATTAAAATTTTAGATGGATTAAGTGGAGAGTCAGCAGCCAAAGTTAAATTTGCTGCATTGTCTGAGCCTGGAATAGATATAGATGGAATAATAGAATTGGCAGATAATGTAGAAATGTGTTTTATTGGAGATAAGAAAGATAAGAAAACAGAAATAAAAGAAACTACAACAGAAAGAAAAGAAAATAAGAAAGAACAAGTACAAGTATCAGTAACCGATAAGAAATCAGAAAAATCTTGTGACTTTTGTAAAAAGGAAGGGCATTTAGAAACTGAATGTTATAAGAAAAACAACAGTTGTTTCTGTTGTGGAAAACCCGGTCATAGAATTAAAGATTGTCGAAAACGAATCGCACAAGAAAGAAATAAAGAACAAAATAATAAACCGGAACAAACAAGGAGAGGACAAGAACAATCCTCTAATAATAATTCAGATAGAAGAGAGCAACCTGAACAAAGGGAACAAACAACAAGAAACCAGAGATTACAGTGTCCTTATTGCGGAGAAAATCATCTGATGAAAAATTGTGAAGAATTCAAGAATGCATTAAGAAGACCGACGGAAAACTAAAACGTCCCTTAACCGAGCAGGGTGGAATTAAGGGAGTAAGAGAGAGCCTTACACCGAAGGATATAGACAGAAGATTATATTTAGACATTAATGTAAAAGGAGCAAAACTACGTGCATTGGTCGATACAGGAGCACAACTGAATGTTATCAACTATGAAATTGCTCAACTATTAAAAGAGGAAATACAAGATACAAATATTCAAATAGTTGGAGTGCATGGAGATGTAGAACGGACCGAAGGGGAAATGAAATTATCATTCCGGTTAGGAAACTATCAAATTAAAAAAGAACCATTCATAATTAGTAGCAAAATAACCCATGAAATGATCCTTGGCATTGAATTTTTGAAAAAGTACTTTTTAGAAATAGATTTTGAAAACAATAGATTGGTGTGTCGACAAGATAATAATAATGAAATAATAGTATGTAATTTTCGGTTTAATTCTGTTCCAATTAGTAACGTTAAATTAGATTTAAAAAAGAATGTACATATCAAACCAGGATATATACACAAAGTAGAGCTGATATGGCCTAAACATATTGAAGATCCATATTTATATAGTACTGAAGTCCAAGGATTAGAAAACCTTCGAAATAATGGGTTGTTCATCTCCAATACTGTAAACAATGGCAAAACAGCTTATGTAAACATCATGAATTTAGGAGATGAAACATATCAAATTAATAAAAAAGACTTAGAAATAACAACTATAGAATTAATACAAGATGGGAAAACATTAAGAGAGTTGGATGAAATACAAGAAAAGGAAAAGGACAAGGAAAAGTTTCAATCAAGTTGGGAAGAAAGATTTACATTAGACCAAACTGATCTTTCAAAAGAACAAAAAGAACTTGTATGCAAAACTTTAGAAAATTTTAAGGATATAATCAGCAAAGATGATAATGACGTGGGCTATACCACTAAGATGAAACATAAAATTAAATTACACGATTATGAGCCCATCCGTCAAAAAGTAAGACGTTTTAATCCAAAGGTGCAAGAGCTGATGGATGAAGAATTAAAAATTTTGGAAGAGCAAGGCATAATAAAACCATCTAAAAGCCCTTGGAGTAGTCCTATAGTACCAATAGTGAAGAAAAATGGCAAAATACGTGTTTGTATTGACTATAGGGCTCTCAATCAAAGAACAATAAAGGACAGTTTTCCATTACCAGCTGTGAATGATTGCATTTACAATCTGAAAGGCAGTACATATTTTAGCCTTTTAGACATGACAAAAGGGTACTACAACTTGCCTATGGATGAAAAATCACAAGAATACACTGCATTTACTACCACTTCTAAACATCTGGAGTTTGTTCGTTTGCCATTTGGGTTGTGTAATTCGCCCGCAACGTTTCAACGTCTCGTTAACCTCATGATTCAGGATTTCTCAAAAAGCCAAGTTATGGCTTATTTAGACGATATTTTGATCCTTGGGAGAAATTTCGAAGAACACCTAGATAATCTGAGTCAGGTTTTGGAGAAACTACGTGAATTTAATCTGAAAATAAAACCCGAAAAATGTAATATATTTAGACGAAAAGTGAAATTTTTAGGACAGGAAGTCAGTGAGGATGGATTACTTACCACTTTCGGAAAATATAGAAGGCTATACAGAAAGCCCCAGTTCCTAAAACAGTAAAACAAGTACAAAGCTTTTTAGGGAGTGTAAATTATTATAGAAGGCATATTCCAGATGCAGCTAAATTAATGAAACCATTGTCACAATTGACAACTGGAAAGAGTATAAAGTGGACTATGGAATGCCAAGAAAGTTTCGAGAAATTAAAACAAGCATTAATAAAACCTCCAATTTTGACCTTCCCTGATTACGAAAGTATAAAACCTTTAGAATTGTATGTCGATGCATCAGGATCAGGAGCAGGAGCTTGTTTAAAACAAGAACAAGAAGGAGAGATGAAAGATTATAGCATATGCCTCAATGTGTTTTGGGACAGCCCAACGAAATTATAGTACTTTAGAAAAAGAATTGGCTGCATTACGATGGGGGGTGAAAGTGTTTCGCACATTTTTAATGTGTCGAAGGTTTGTCATCTGGTCAGATCACCAACCTCTAACATATCTACATAATATGGCTGGGGTCAATGCAAGAATAGCAAGAACACTAACAGATTTGGCCGAATATAATTTCGAGATTAAATACTTACCTGGAAAGTTTAATCATATTAGTGATTTTCTATCACGTTGTGTTCCAGAAAATGTAGAAGAGATGGAAATAGAAGAAGATATCGTTCCAGTAGGATTTGAAGAAAAAGAAATAAAAGGTAGTGGAAATTCCTTATTTGTAGCGATAGCACTCTTTTTGTTTGAATGATGAAAAGGCACATAAAATTGTTCGAGAACGAGCCGTAAATGAAGTAAGAAATAATTTGAAGACTTATGGATTAACTGACACTAAACAAATGAGACAAAATCTGAACTAGAATGAGTATATCCGGTACTTTGGTTAGTTCTGAAATAGTAGAAGCTTGTGCAAGAATCTACCATATACATATTAAAATTTATCATACAAAAGATCAAAGTATTTCATATAATGCATCTGAGGAGCGAATATGTTATCTATTGAGTATTCATGGCATTCATTTTAACCTACTTAAAGAAATTGAGCCAGAATTAAGAAAATCAGAATCTAAAGTTGAAGTAAGTTTAATTGATATGAGTTTTGAAGGAAGAAAAGATCAAGAAAGAAATTGTCTTCTATGATTTGCAAGATGAAGAACAAGAGATAGAAGAAAATACTGAAGAAGAGGTAGATGATTGCAATTCGGAAGATTTAAGTTCGCTAAGTACAACTCTTGAATCTACTATAGAACAAGAAAAAATTCAAGGAATTACCCAGTAGAAAATCAACATTAAAGTACTATAGAAATGAAGAACAGTTGTTAGAAGAAATTAAAAAAGGACAAATTGAAGATAAAGGTTTACAAGAGTTAAGACAGATTTTACAAGAAAATAATACAGTTCAAGAACAAACTCAAAGACTCAAAGAGAAAAATTATTTAAAGAGATATATAAGATATTTGAAAAATGTGCATGAAATAGATGGAATTTTGTATTACGAGGAAACTGGGAAAGATGTTCCACTCATAGGGTATAATGATTTAAAAGATTTAATCATTGACTATCATAAGACTCATTATCATCCAGGAAGAGATAAAATGATAAAGAAAATACAAGAAATTACCTGGAGTCCAAATATTCGCAACATCTGCGAACAAGTCACCCGAATATGTATAAAATGTCAACAGAGAAAATTATTACCAGCTAGACAACAAAGACCACCAACTTGGAAAGTACAAGCCAGAAAACCTTTTGATGTGGTCGCCATAGATCTTATGGAAATGCCAAAAACAAAAATAGGACAGAAATATATCTTTGTTGCTGTTGACATGTACTCAAAGTGGACATCTGCTGTGGCTATACCAGATAAAACTGCTAATACAGTACTCAAAGCATTTAAAAATATGATAGCAACTTTTCTGAAAGACCCTTTAGAAATACAATCAGACAACGGAAAAGAATTTACTAATCATCTGTTTGAAGAGTTCCTCAAAACTAAAGAAATTAAGCATCGTTGTACTGTAGCAAATATGCCACAAACTAACGGCCTCGTAGAAAGAGTGAACCAAACATTGTTAAATATGTTTAGAATGATAGATAACTTAGAAGAATGGGATGAACATCTACCTGACGTTGTGGCTGTATACAACCACACATATCACAGAGAATTAGGGAAGACACCAGCTGCAATATTTCTCAACAATGTTGAAAAGAATACCGTAAAAGACAACATCTGGGGAAAAACACCAAAGAATTTTGAACCTTACCAGCTGGGTGAATTTGTATTAAAGAAAAATATTCTCAAAGGACATAATGTGATGAATAAGCTAGTAGAGAAATATCATGGGCCATATAAAATTGTTAAGACTTATGAGAATGGAGTGATGTATGACATCCAACACAAATACAGAAATACCATATTACTACGAATACATCACAAACATTTAAAAAAGTGGCATGAAACCCCAGAAGAACTAAAAGAAGTCAATCCTGAACGAAATTTAGAAGATACCAAAAGTGAAACATCAGAGAACGATTTTGAAGGATTTACTAAGGAAAATCAAAGCATGTTTAGAGTAAACTGGGAGAAAGTAAGTAGATATAACATCCAATTAAACCATAACCGAGACACTAGTAGCGAAACATCCCGAGAAGTAGAAGGATTTACCTCATTCAATACAAATGAACAATCAGCAGTGTCTCAATATCATGCCACTTATAATATGGAACCCTGGATACAAAGTGAGATACATCGGAGCAGACAAAGGGATCCGGTGAGGATAACAATAGGAGACAGGTCAGGTAAAATAGATGAATTTAAAGAGTTACCGGAACATTATGACGGTATGGTAAATGGTTTGTCCTTGAATTTTTCAGGTTTTACATAAATTCATTTCAAGATGTAATTTATATTATAAAAGAAAGAAAAAAAAAAATTGGTTAAATAAAATAATAAAATAAAAAAAAAAAAAAGTTTTGCTTTAATTTAAAATTGATTTGATTTAAAAAGTAATTAATACAAGATTAATTAATGTTTTTAATGGAGTAAAATAAGTTTTGAATTTTTAATTTGTTTGACTTAGTTCAGGAGTTCCATTTTATTTAGGATTTGGTATTTAATGATATATTTTTATTTCTAGAAATGTTTTGGCAAAACAAAAGAATGGTTATTGTTGGAGACAGCAGAGTGAAAGACTTAGATATAGATGATAAAAGAAAACCAAAAGATTTGCAAAAATGTTGTCGACCAGGAATGACTATGATACAAGCCATAGAAGAGTTGGACAGGATTTTGGATGAAAATGTACTGTACGAACGAGAACCAATTGATGCCGCAGTATTAGTTGCACTCCATTGTGATTTTACCACATTAAAATTTTGGAAGGAAACAGGGTGTAAAATTATGGTACATAATCGTAATATTAACATACCTGAACTCGTTGAAAAAATAAAAGAAAAACTAGTTGAATGGAAGGACACACATCCTTATTGTCAGATCCTCATTACCGTTCCATATATTCCACATTTTGGCAGATATAATACCAGTAGATTATGCCGGAAATTGACAACAAGACAGGTTGAATTTGTGTATCCTCATTACTATAGTCAAAGCTTTATCCGACAAATGAGAACATCAATAGATCAATTCTTCAATCATTGGGATCATGAAATAACTCCTCGACCTTTAGCCTTATCTAGACTGTCAACCTCGTCTTTTACTTATAATAGATACCAAACAACATTCCAGGGATCAACAAAGGATGGATTACACTTTTCAGAAAAAACCGTCCAACAATTTTGGCGATTGGTTTGGATACACCATGAATTTTTAAATAAAAATCCAGGCAAGTCCTATCTAAAACGTCAACCTGAAAATAGGGATCATACTCAGGAAACAAGAAACAACCAAAAAGTAAGCCAGAATAATAGTAATAGAAGAAACACAAAACAGAGTTTTAGAAGAGATCAAAGATATAATAAGAGAAGACAACCGTTCTCAGACAGGCAACTCAGTTTTCGAAATAGACCATATATAAGGAATGTAGACATCACACAAGCTGGACCATCTGGGATTAGAAATGAAAGGAATATAGGAAGGGATGATTTGAGAAATAAAATACAAAACAGACAGAATCAATTGAATTACGGAAATAATAAACATCCAAATCAAGGAATGAAATGGAAAAAAGTTTCTATAAATGTCACGACTACAGTTAAAAGAATAACAAAAGAAATGTAATAATACTCAAGATGTGTTCCACCAATTAAACTAAAATTAGTGTTGGTAATGGTGTTTGGTGATGGTATTTTTATGATAATTTAAATAATTACAATTACAAAAAGAATAAATTGAGAACAAAACAGTAACTGTACCATTCTTCAATTACCATCTCGAAAATAAATTATAGCTTTAAGAGGGGGGTATGGTAGATTCTACCTTAGACCTATGAGCCCTACCTCAAGCTTAGAGTATTTAAAAACTTGAATTTTGTAAATTATGATAAAAGCTTGGGATAAAAAGAAATAAGTTTTAAGAACATATATAATAAAAAGAAAATACGAAAAATGTGATAATAAATAGAAGAAAGATTAAAATATAGTTAAGGCAAACAAAGACTAGCTCACAAAGAGGAAACAGTTGAAAAACTGTGAAAGCTTAATAAACTGAAAAAATACATAAGTGAATAATATATGTAATTTTGTCTAAAGAATTGAAAAAACAGAGAAAAAGACGAACATTATTAAAGGAAGTATCCGAAAAATACGAAATAAAGAATTAAAAACAGAATCTTTAAAAAAAAAACATGGCGGTGAAGATTTCAAAGAAACAAAAAACATAGTCCGTCACCGAGTTGCCAGAAAGAGAAAAAAGAAACATGGATTTAACAACTCGCTAAAAATAAACCTTCCTGATTGGTCGAGCTTAAAAAATAGCAACCCATGATAGTTGCTAGAATTCATAATTCTGAAAATTTTAAAAGAGAGGATCATTCTGTTTTTGACCTCGTTTAGAGAAGATCAAAGTAAAAACTGTTTGATTGATTTTATAAAATAAATTAAGTTACAAGGTTATTTTTCGCTGGAAGATTAAAATCACGGAAGAGTATTTTGGTAATTATTGTTACGTATGTGACTTAATATTTATAATTTCGCAAGTGTAGTTACGAACTTAATATTTGATAATTGAATTTATATTTATAGGATATTCCTATAAATAGGATTAAAATAGAAGTGCTTTTGCCTTCAATTGAAATTAACAATATACGAGTTTATTTTGATATATTTTGATAATTTATTAGAAGTGCTTTTGCCTTCAACTTAAAATTCAAACTTACGAGTTTATTTTGATATATTTTGATATAATTTATTAGAAGTGCTTTTGCCTTCAACTTAGAACTGTTGATATAAAAGTTTATTTGATATATTTTGATAATTTATTAGAAGTGCTTTTGCCTTCAACTTAGAACTGTGAATATAAGAGTTTATTTTGATATATTTTGATAATTTATTAGAAGTGCTTTTGCCTTCAATTTAGAAATCTTCATATACGAGTTCATTTGATATACTTTGGACAAATTAGCAGTGCTTTTGCCTTTAATTTAAAACTCGTGAATACGAGTTTGTTTTGATATTTCAATAATAATTAATATCAGAAATAATTGATATTTTATATCAGTTTTGTAGAATATTTGTAAATATATAATTAAAGTAAACCAGCTTTATTAATTTATAATTTTAGGAAAGTTTGTTTAAGTAAATTACTTTGAGTTAATTTTTATTTCGAAGTATATGATTTGCATTAAGTTGTACAATAATTAAGTTAAAGATTTTGAGTTTTGTTTTGGACCTTTGTAGACTTATTATGGTTAGTTATAGGTAATGAATTTTATTCGATTATTCGAAGGTTTTGAAATAGGTTTCATCCTATAGGTAAATCAGTCGTAGTATAACGAGTGATTTCTTGAATTTTCGTACGCTATTGACCTTAAATTAGTAATATTTAATAATTCTTTAAACTTTATATTAAAACTAATTAAGACTTTGAAAAATATTTTAACATAATTTGAAAGCCCACTTTGAAATATTTTCAATAATTTCCCGTTATTTAAAAACTGATTAAGACTTTGAAAGATATTTTAATAAATATTTTAAACATAATTTTGAAAAAAATATTTTCAATAAATTAAAACTAAAAAATATTTTAATAAATATTTAACATAATTTGAAAGCCCACTTTGAAATATTTTCAATAATTTCCCGTTATTTAAAACCTGATTAAGACTTTGAAAAATATTTTAACAAATATTTTAGCATAATTTGAAAGAGACTTTGAAATATTTTCAATAATTTCCTGTTATTTGAAAACTGATTAAGACTTTGAAAAATATTTTAACAAATATTTTTAACATAATTTGAAAAACCACTCTGAAATATTTTCAATAATTCCCTGTTATTTTGAAACGAAATAAAACTTAGAAAATATTTTAATAAATATTTTTAATACAGTTTGAAAATCAACTCTGAAATATTTTAAACAGTTTACTGTTGTTCTGAAACGAAATAGAACTTAGAAAATATTTTAATAAATATTTTTAATCCAGTTTGAAATCAACTCTGAAACCGTTTCAACAATTTGCTGTTATTTTGAAACGAAATAAAACTTAGAAAATATTTTAATAAATATTTTTAATAAATAAACTTGAAATAACACGAAATATTAATTTTTACGATTTACTGTTGTTATAGAATCCATTCAGGACTTAGAAAATATTTTAAAAAATATTTTACTATACTTGAAATTAACTTTGAAATAATTTCGCAAATACTGTTGATATGAAATCCACTTGAAACTTGGAAATATTTTAATGAATATTTTACTGTAACTTGAAGATAACTCTGAAATAATTTTTACAATTTACTGTTGTTATAGAATCCACTCAAGACTTAGAAAATATTTTAATAAATATTTTACTATACTTGCAATTAACTTTGAAATAATTTCGCACATTTACTGTTGGTATAGAATCAATTTGAAACTTAGGAAATATTTTATTAAATATTTTTATAATATCGAACTACACAAGTGTTAGTGAATATTGTATGATAACATCTGAATGTATAGTTTATGGTGAGTAGGAAATAAGGAAAATAAAACAAATTCTTTTATTAATTAAAATGAGACAATCGTGAATATAATATAATAAACGATTATTTATTATATAATAACAAATAGTAAAAATCAGAAAATCATTCTCGAACTTAAACATAATTCACATCAAGCAAGTGAATCGACCATTAATCTGAAAAGATAGTAAATCATTAAAAAACATTGAATAATAGTAACAGAAACACAACGCAATTTCTGAAATATTTGTTGTAGCTACTCCTTACTATACCATCACTAAATTTAATAGCTACGACAGCATGTCGTGATGGTGATAAGAATCAAGCATTTATTGAGCGTATTCGTCAAATAATACATCAGTGTAGAGTTGTGAAGTGTGCAAATTTTGAGAATTTTAGCAAAGTTGAACAAGTTATTTTTTTTGATGGAACAATTAGATTTAAGATTATTGCGGCGGTGAGTGCAATATATATGAGATATGTGTCAACATGTAGATGTTATGAAGAGTTTGTTGCCAGCCTGCCAGCTGCTTATATACCGAAGAAACCGTCTGAATTGAAGTTGTCTGGTATTACATATCGTGAACCGAATAGTGAGAAGATCATGTCACTTATTCCAACACTTGGACTGTTGGCGGAGGATTTAAATATTTTCCAATTCAAACCAGATTAGCCTAATTTTAATATTATGTATTGTAAATTTTTATTCTATCCATTTGAATTTTTTAATACCTGTAGATGTCTTCACAGTAACTTGAAACTCACAATAGTTTGGTCGCTATTTATTTAATTTTTTTTTTTTTTTTTGTTATTTTAATAATCGTTTACTTTTTCATTTATATGTATAATTTAAATTTTAGAATAATATGTTAACCATAAACAATTAATTTGAATTCAATGCACCTTAATATTAAAATAATTATCAAGAAATGCAATTGTTATTGACCAAAATATCAATATAAACGTAAAGTGCATATTTGCAAGGTAATTGTATTATATATTTATACATTAATATTCTTTTATATATATATATATATATATATATATATATATATATATATATATATATATATATATATATATATATATATATATATATATATATATATATATACATACCCGTTTCAGATTACAAAAGCAGAGAAACTGCAGATGTATATGATATGGAAAGTAGTAGTGATTCATCAAGTCAACAAACTGCAGACCAAACAGAGGAAGATGTTAATGTAGGAGCTAGCACTAGTGGTTCTCCATCTCAAAAAGGAGATACAAGTAATGAAGAATTCTTTATTTCAGATGACGAATAATCTTGAAATAAACTCATTGTTAATAATTAAATTTAGTAAAAAATCGTGGTTAAATAAATGTATCATAATACATTAGTTAATGCTGAAGCTGATATCGACATGGGTAAAGCGCATGAACATCAAATATATAAAGCAAGCTGTAGCTGAAAGTACATTAAGTACTGAGATGAATTGTAGTGCAACGGCAAGTAGTACACTATACAAGCTTTCGGCATATCTTAATGTGAGCAAGGTACCTGAGTGTATCAAAGCTATTGTGTATACTGCTGTGATAAAGAAAGCAAGAATTAGTTATCGTCCCAATATTTTTAGTTCGGAGGCAAGTGAATGGATCGTTGCGTTATTAATACTGATTATGTTTCCGCACGATGTTTTCGATGAAACAACTGTGCGCTCATGTATGATACTGGTGGTTTCAGCTACAACCTCTTTTGCTACTAGACATTTGGAGGATATATATATATATATATATATATATATATATATATATATATATATATATATATATATATATATATATATATATATATATATATATATATATATATATATTACGGTGTTAGTTTTAAATTATTGAAAGTCTCAAATCATCATTTCAATTTACAGTTCTAATAATGTTCCTTTGAAGTTCAAGCATAGAGACCAAAGTCCCTTGGGAATAACCTGATGTTCAAAGGAGGTCACTCTGAAATTAGCCTGTACGAAGTTTCTCTTCATCCAAATAATTTACAAACTCAATGAAAATGTTCATTTGACCAGTACTTTAATATCTATAGAAGCATATCAGGGGTCAAGGGAGAGTGGGACACCCTGTATCTTCAGAACATCGATTGTAAAAATTTTTAATATATGAGAACATGGGCAGACATGGAAAATTCCAGTACTTTAAATTTAGAGCTCTTAAATTGCAATGCAGAAACCTAATCTTTTCTCCATTTACTTAATTTGATTTTGTCTTGGAGAGTTTATCTTGAATCCACCACTAAACAGCCTTTCACTCTCAATAGAAGGTGAATCAGAGAGATATTTATAAGCCAATATATGTAAATTAATCACCAAAATAATCTTCAGAAATTTGACTATGACGATTGAGTAAAATATGCCGATTTTGCCAATGACGATTAATTCCGTCAATATATATATATATATATATATATATATATATATATATATATATATATATATATATATATATATATATATATATATATATATATATATATATATATATATATATATATATATATATATATAACCAAGTCTGCTATTGGGGATTCGAATCCTGACCTCTAAGCTGGTAAGACAGAGGTAAGTGCATTAGATTTGTTTGCAAATAGATGGCGTAGCAAATGTAAAGATAGGCACCTCTATACCACGAAAATACAAAAAGGAAATCGCATTGAGAAAGCTCATGAACACCCTCCATGATGACTATCTCAAAACTACCCCATACCCTCACCCCCCCCCCGACTGAGCTGGGTTACAGGCCAGTTACTATCCCTTTCAACCTCGGACAATATACGTAAGTAATAAAACCACATAAACTGAGGTGAAATTATACAATTTCAAGTCTACTATTGGGAATTCAAACCCCGACTTCTAACATGGAAAGAGGGAGTGCTACCTCTATACCTTCTATAGCTAAGGCAAAAAAAAAAAAAATAAATAAATAAATAAAAAAATAAAATTAAAAATTCTCGAAGGAAAAAACATTATTTAAGCACCGACTCATCTAGAAAGAGTCAGTCAGAGGCAGTCATTTTATGCTATAGTGCGTAATTGGCTTCGTCGTGGTGAAATCTATTGTTTGTGTTATTTAACGTCATTGCTCAACATTATAATTTTATTATTTCCAATATTAAATATTTGTGTTTAATAACATTAGTATCATAAACATTAATAATGAATGAACAAATTGCTTTTGATGACACCTATCTCAGAGTCACTTTGATAAATACCGGATTCTTGTTTATTTCAACAGAGACGGTGGCAACTATAAAATCGACAACATCATAAATGACTACTTAAAACAATCTGCATCGTGTGATAACATCACGCACACCCTAGAGGCCTAGAAGAATGGACAAAAGAGAGATTAGAAACAAACCAACCAATTCAACAGTAACGATTTGAAGTGAAAATAATACGTCACATTATTCTCAGACATACCCTGAAAGAGGTGGACTGACATAGGCCACGAAAGCTAGTATTTGTCTAAGATAATACCATCAATTAATGTATAACTACAAATAAAGTTGATTTTAAGAAATGTGTTTTATAATATTAATAAAGTGATAATTAGGGAATAAGAATATTCAAATAAATATTGAAGCACGAACAAAATTAGTGCTAAATAATAATAATAATATATAAATATATATATATATATATATATATATATATATATATATATATATATATATATATATATATATATATATATATATATATATATACCATTCATTTACTTTAATAAAATCAATTAATAATTTACTGATCAATCAATCACAAGAAATAATAATCATACATTAATAATAATATTAAATGAAAATCTTCGCTAAATTGTTTTAAAAATTGATTTATTATGAATATTAATCTATATCGAACGTGCATTTGTCATCATATGTCAAATATTATTTGACAGTTATATTATTTTATACTGCTACTATATCAGCTTGGCTCTTTTATTGCGAGGATATTTTTTTTTTTTTTTTTTTTTGAGAACTGACCTCACCGACGATGGGATATACCGTCCTTCCAGGGAGACAAAAAAAAACTTCCCTTCAGAGAGAGTGAATCACGTCCACACACAAAGAGAGCTCGTGATACTCTCTCAACTCTGAAGTTATTTTTTCTTCAGAATTTGTCTCCAGGATGGAAAATATTGTCGTTGGTTTTGGGCATAGAGGATACGGTTTAAGGCTAGCCTTTCCTTGATGGGTCGGAACTAGGGATGACGTAAGATTACCGATATATATCGATATTAATAGCTTTTACAAAAACATCGAAAAATATCGATGATATTTTTAAAGCCTTAAGTATAGACATTTTATCCTCAGTATCGATTCATCGATTTTTTTTCCTTGTAGAAATTTAAAGCAGTTTTCTGCTCCTTTATAAAAAAAAAAAAATTTAAAAAAATTTTTTTTTTTTTTTTTCATGTGCGTGCATGTTGGATGATGGTGACATTTTGACTCAAGAGAGAACAAGAGGTCAGATCATGAAAGAAACTAGAGGCTTATATATATATATATATATATATATATATATATATATATAATATATATATATATATATATATATATATATATATATATATATTATATATATATATATATATATATATATATATATTTTTCTCTTTATCCCGTTTCATCCCTAATATTAGAGAGTGGACACCTGGAAAGGTAAAAATGGGAAGGAAAAGATAGTTTCATTTATTCTTTATTTTTAACGTAAATTATAGGTTTCATTAAAAATATTTTAAAAACTAATTAAATAGGCTGAAATGCGGTAGGGTGTTGTGTTTAAGATGAGACCGCTATAGCTTCCTCTGAGAATTGGGAAGGGGGGGGGGGGAATAAGCTTTATGATCCTTTAAAAATTCCTTGCATGGCCTTCATTCCCACAGATGAGTTTGAAAACTTAGCGAAAAAATATGAAATGTAATACTACATTAACATATACTATACAATTTCCAAAAACGATACCTTCTCATCAGTGGCTGCGCTATGTCATCGAGGCCCTCTCGCAAGATCTTCCATAGGGCCACCTCACACACAAATATATATATATATATATATATATATATATATATATATATATATATATATATATATATATTATATATATATATATATATATATATATATATATATATATATATATAAACTTTTTTTTTTATCTCCATGACCTTCTAAGACCATCCTGCAGCGCTTGGTCCACGTGGGCCTTATCGCAGCCACCACTTCTCATTGGAATGTTAATTTCATTTTTAAAATACCGTAATTTTTATATCCTCGAAATTTCAAACGAGTATAATACGTTCAATAGATCGTCAAATTATTTTTCCGATTCTCTTACCGCTTTAGTTCGGTTAAAATAAGGGTGCTATATCCAAATCGTCGACATTTTTGAAAAAAATCTGTATCGTTTTCCATTCAGTTATATACTGTCTACGATTTGTCCATACTCTTAAAAAAATTGTGTCGACCGTTTGACCAACATCGTATTTTTGTTTTATATCGATACAATCGATATGTAAGCCTATTTTTTAATTTTATTATTATAATAATTATGAATATATTTTTTACATTTTTAATATATTTTAGTAGACGCATGGCACACGAACATTTGTCTACGGGGGGGCTCTGCCCCCCGTACCCCCCGACCCGTGAGTGATGATGATATATATCTTTCAATTAATCGATATCGATTTATAGTGTCGACGATTTGGACGATTTGTAAAAAAAATGTTGTCGACCCAATGACCTTAACAAAAAGTTGTCTACGTTTTGGACGTGAGGAAAAAAATTTTTTTTGGGTTGTCGACGATTTGGGGTAATCCCAAAATAAGAGGCAGAAGAGGGAAAGCCAAATTTTGCATACTGGCACAGACAAATATTTCATGGAACAATTGGCCTATAATACGGCATGTTGTGCCATAGGTTAAGATCGACATGGTTTCGGGGGGCTCCTTTAACGGTTTATAACTCTTTAATGGCACGCCGTAAAGGGATAGAGAATCCAGATTCCGAAAGTAGGTCTTGAAAAGTTGTAATACTTGGAATTCGGGTTTTGGAATGTTCGTGACTTTTAACTTTTGGGTTTTGGAATGTTAGTGACCTTTAAATTTTAACTGATATGAATAGGAACATACGACATATGGAATTTTTTTTTGACCTTTTAATATTACTTTTCCTGTCCTAGAGAATGTTCATAGCTTTATTTTGTAAAAAATGAGCCCCAAATTCCGAAAATAGGTCTTGGAAAAAAGTTTGAATACTTTGAATCGTGTTTTGGAATGTTTGTGACTAACTTGTAACTGATAGAAATAGGAACATACGACAGATGGAGATTTTATTTATGACCTTTTAATACTATTGTTATTACTAATTTATTATTTATTACTAATTTATTAATTTAATTAAATTTTATATTAATTGATATTGTAATTATCAATTTTTTAATTTATATTTTTTTTATTATTATACTAATGTCCTTTATTTAA
>SEYY01019566.1:47500-71570 GCA_009176605.1 Armadillidium nasatum
AGATGTTCATAAATTTCTAGAAAACTGGCCTTTCCATTTTGTTCAACATCTAGGCAAAGGTTTTTTGTTGTTCAATTTCGCTTAAAAATTGCAGATGCCTCTGCATCTTCGGGACGATAAGATTAAAGAATCTACTCACTTTTTCTTCTCCTAGGAATCAGGTTTTTTTCTCCCTATAAATTTTTGACCTATATAGGTAACATATATGATTGAAATGACTTCCGTCTTTTTTCAGGTAATTCTACTATATATCATTCCGAAGAAAAAAGCTTGGTTCTTCTGGTTACGCTAATTTACATATGATAATTCCTGTAACTTCTTCTGCCTATAACAGATTTTCTTATGAATATGATTTATCATATGACTTACCCCTTCATTCTTCGATCCCCTTCCTAGTGCTTATAAGAATCTATCGAGAAAAGACAGTTTGGATATAATATGTCTTTCAGAAACTATTTAAGTCTGATGCAAAAGGAATTGGAAAATTTTTTATATTTCTCATCTGCTTTCGCTGTTCAAAATTATAAATAAAACTATAGATTGACGAAAGGGCAAGAAATACATGAAATATATTTAAATATAAAAAACTAAATACATAATAAATATGAAATTAAATACCAAATATATTTTACAGAAGTATTTAAATATTAAATACAAAATATAAATCAAATACATTCACTTTTAAAGTATACAAAAAACCATTATTCATTTGAAATTATTTTTCGAAAATAAATACACAATTGCAATATACTTTTTTTTTTATTGTGTGGCAGTAAAAGCCTTTCAAAATAAGTGTCAGTTGCGCGGTTTCTTTTTGGTATCAGAGTTATTCACGAAAGAAAAAAAAAAAACATTCTACACGTCCAAATAATTATATAGTTACGTTATGCTTCAGAATGGGAGCTACATACAAGCAGATACATTTCAGGGGACCCTGTGTGTGATTTTCGTTATGTAAATATATATCACTGTTTGAAATCTTAGAACAAAAATCCCCTTTGCAAAAGCCAAAATATTCAGATCTATTCAAACCTTTTGACAAATTTTTATCAGTTTCTTGACTGCCTGTATATTTGGACTGGGAAGCGGGAATTTGAGAAAATGGCTGTGGTAACATTCATCACAAGACGCATGGCTATTGGCTTTTTAGATTTAGTGTCCCAAGATTTATTTATATCAATCCATAACAATTTGAAGGAAGGGAGATTTGCATTCGACAAAATTGCATCTTGCACATCCGAAACGGTTTTTAATAGATTTATCAAGGTAGGTTCAGATATTTATTTGTCAGAACATTAATCAAAAATCCTTATAAATGCTGTGAGAATTGTTTTGCATGGTCAACGTCTTGTTTGGCATAAAAGAAAAAAAATTAAATTGAAAAAAGTAAATAAATAACTAAAAAGGCTCCTGGGCTTTGATAACGGAAACTAAACAATTATTTGATTCCGTAAATGAATAGCATTATTCCGCACTGTTACATATACGATCACTCGAGATGTGGAAGCAAATTGCATCAGTCTTTGGATTATCATATTTATAAAAATGAAAGTAGTTTGTATTTATAATAAATACATTATATTGTATTTCAATACATTGAATATGTATTTTAGATGTATACTGAAATAGTTTAACATCAAAGTACATAAGAATACTTTGTTAATTACAGTCTTGTATTTAAATACTACCCATCTCTTTATATATATATATATATATATATATATATATATATATATATATATATATATATATATATATATATATATATATATATATATATATATATATATATATATATATATATATATATATATATATATATATATATATATTACTCTCACATCCATTTTCACAATCGTGGGGTGTTGTCTACCGCAGGCCATATCAATTTCCCAAACACTCCGTCCTATCCTTTATCAACCGCACACCCTCCTCCCAGCTCAATCCTTTTGTTCCTTAAGAACTCCTTGACTCCACTCGTCCAACTTCCACTCGGTCACCCCCTTCCGCACATATATATATATATTCATATATATATATATATATATATATATATATATATATATATATATACATGTAATTACTGCTGTTTCCGTGGAAAGGGTCCTTCGGAATGTGCACCTCACATAACTGAATTGATTCTTTCCGTCATTTAAGCGTCCATACTATAGTTTTTCCCTTCAACTAAACCTAACAAACCTTAATTTATCTCTACTTGTTCTCGTGCCATTCTCAGCAAGATGCTGCCTTCAGGGATTACCATCTTCAAACTCAAAACATTCATTCAACTTATTACTCATACCGGAATCGTGCAAAATATATTATTCACAACACCAAAATATCATTACTGTAGAAAATGCAATACTCTTCCAGGTTCTTCCTCCTCATACCATTTCTGGCATTTTTTAAAATAATGTTAACTCTAACCTTCCTTCTTCCTCATTCTCTCCTCTTGTATCTTCTGGAGAACTGTTATTTTGCCTTCTTCTAAAACTGAACTCTTCCCTCAAACCTTTCTCTCTAATTCCACCATAGACGATTCCGAATCTATAATTCCTCCTTCAACCCCCTCCACTCAAGTATGCCTAAATTATAATTTTTCTAAAGATGTCATTTCTGCTCATGGCCCTGATGATATTCCTTCTCCAGTTCTCAAACTTGTGTTTCTGAGCTTTCATCTTGTCTTGGTAAACTATTTGGTCTCTGTTTTTTTTACTTCAACCTTCCCTTCTTGCTGGAAGCATGCGCTCATTCAGCCTGTGAAGAAAAAGGGAGACCCTTCCCAACCCTCTAACTGTCGTACTATTTCTTTAACCTCCTCCTAAAGTTTTCGAATCTATCCTTAACATGAAAATTTGGAAACATCTCAATACTTTTCATCTTATCTCTGATTGCCATTATAATTTACGATAAGAACACTCTACCGGTGATCTTCTTTCCTTTCTCTCCGTCTCTTGGTCCTTCATTCTTCAGTAATTCTGTAAATCTTTCAATGTCTCCCTAGATATATCGAACCCTTCGATAGAATCTGGCATAAAGCTTTGATATAGGAATGTTGTTAGTCCCTGTATGGAGTATACCTCACACATCTGGGGTAGTTCCACTTACACAGCCCTTCTTGAAAAGGTGGAGTCTAGGTTTTTCGTCTTATCAACTCTTTTCATTCTCTTTTTACCTATTCGAATTGTTGCCTCACTTTATCTATACTATCGCTATTACTCTCACGTCGAATACCTCCTCCATTGAGAAGGGCTCATGCGACACACCTTTCTACAATGCCTCATCCTTTCTCTGTCTAACTCTCTGATCCCAGACTTAACCGCTATGCTCAATCTTTCATGTTTTTTTTTTTTTTTTTTTTGGTAAAGTCTGGAACACATTTCCTTTATCTTTTTTTTTTTGCCAAGTTCCTTTGACCCACACACCTTCAAACGCCTTGTATTGGGATATGTCGGCCTTTAATTATACTTTGATTTTGATATTCCCCCAACTCTGGTGAAAATTAGTAGGCCTCTGGCTTTTGCCGCACCAGAGGATATATATATATATATATATATATATATATATATATATATATAATATATATAATATATATATATATATATATATATATATATATATATATATATATATATAATATATATATATATATATATATATTTAAAATGGATAAAATTTGGAAAATTACATGTCAAAAAACCATTTTTATTTTAGTGTTGCATGAAAATTATCGGTATTTGCGTTTGAATAAATATGTTTATAAACGTTTTGATTCCCTCGTCCATCTTTCGAGCCACAATTATTAAAATAATAATTGTCTTAATCAATATCAAAAATTTTTTTAAAGGAAAATATTCTTTGGTTCCAAGAACGACGAAATCATTTCCTCAATTTCAACACTGAATTTAGTTACAAATGTCTTTCTTTTTTAGAGTCTAAAAACTTTTCCAAAAATTTTTTATGCTCTATCACTTGCAATTTGCATCCTACTCCCATTTTAAATACGATTTGTAAGCAAGTTTAGTCATTTCGTCCCCTCCTTAGCTTTGCAAATGATCGATGTTTGTTAGTTTGTTTTGAAACTTCTTTTTTTTTTATTATCGACAAAATAAAAATCTTTTTCATTTCCTTTATCACTTTTATCTTCTACCCAATTTACATCTTACGTATAGTCAGAATTTCTTTTATCGAGTAACATGAAAACAGATCGGATGCTGATCCCCAATCACTAGCGAGCGACATTTGTGCGGTGAGATTATTTAAAATGTAAGCAAAGAAATTATTTATTTATTTATTTATATCAGTTGCCTTGAGCTACTTTCTCTAGTCTATTTGTGAGCAAACTTTTGACTGTTCTCATCTTGT
The DNA here is from genome assembly GCA_009176605.1 of Armadillidium nasatum. Taxonomy (NCBI): domain Eukaryota; kingdom Metazoa; phylum Arthropoda; class Malacostraca; order Isopoda; family Armadillidiidae; genus Armadillidium; species Armadillidium nasatum. Next base: position 51,866 of record SEYY01019566.1, read on the forward strand.
TTTAGAAGGATTTCCAATCGAACAGCATATTTTAAGACGAGAAGATCTAGCTGAATCGAAGAGATGAAAATCTTCCCAGATTTGAATATACCGGTATATATATATATATATATATATATATATATATATATATATATATATATATATATATATATATATATATATATATATATATATATATATATATATATATATATATATATATATATATATATAGTATATATAGTTTGAGCTTTCTCAGGATGACTGGTTCTGTCGAAAAGTAGCTAAATCTGGCAACCTGACTCTAACGGTCTTTTCTGCATTTGTGTGCGATGCTGCATTCTCAGGGACCTTCCTGACCTTTTATTTGTCGGTTCACGGGCCCACGCGGACTCCCGGACCTCCCTATTCGAACCATTTTCAGCCGGATTGAACTGCAAAAAAAAAAAAAAAAAAAAAAAAAAAGTGTGAAAGCAGCGATTTTGAAAACTTAGGTAACTTCCTGATACCATATTTGGGGGTTCACGGAGCCCCCCGGTGTCCCCTTCCCCAGACTTGAGGTCAATTTCAGTGGGTTGAACCCCCTAAAAATGGTGTCAGGAAAGAGCGTGAGGTCAATTTGAGCGGAGTGATTTGCATTGCAAATCAAAATCCCGTTAGGGTTAGGTTGCTAGAATTAGCTACTTTTCGACAGAACCTGGCACTCTGAGAAGGCGGAAACTATACTATGGAGTTTAGGGCTTTTCCTCTTACTAATTCTTTTGCTGTTACTAACTTTCCAATCCCTTTCTTCCCGTCGAATTGTTGCCTCACCCTTTCTATACTATCGCTATTACAACGGAAACTGTTCTTCTGAACTCTCACATCGCATACCTCCTCCATTGAGAAGGGTTCGTGCGACACGACTTCTACACAGTCTCATCCTTTCTCTGTCCAACTCTTCGCTATGCTCAATCTTACACTCTTACATGTACTCAACTAGTAAAATCTGGAACACACTCCCTTTATCTGTTTTCCCAACAACTTTTAACTTGCACACTTTTAAACGCTGTGTATTGGGTGACCAGATTTCTGACTTTCCCCAACTTTGGTGTAAATTGGTGGCCCTTCGGTCTTTGCCCACCATAGGATATATATATATATATATATATATATATATATATATATATATATATATATATATATATATATATATATATATATATATATATATATATATATATATATATATATATATATATATATATCCAGCTATTACTCGTATTTGACAATAGCGCGAAAAATAAATAGCCAAAAGTTGTTCGAAGTTTGTTTTGTAGCAAATTTCGATGAAGGTTGAAAAATTGTACAACTACGACATAAAAAGAGAAAGAAATTGAATTTGCCTTCCAAAGAAATGTTGCTTTTTTGTCCCCGTTTGTTCCAAATTTATTCATAGAAAGAGAGACGTCCCTTCACAAGAACAAAGTTTCAAATGAAGGTATTACAAAATTTTTCCTTAGTTTTATACCTTTCTTTTTTTTTTTTTTTTTTTTTGTAAATATTAAGAGAAATAAGAAATTCGATGAAAGGTAGATGATAAAGTAAAAAATACAAAAAATTTTGTCTTTGAACTCTTTCTTCTCTTTCAACTTTTTATGAAAACATTTTTTGTTTATGCTTCTCTTTTCTTTTTTTTTTTTCTTTTCTTTCTTATACAAACATCAATGACTTTGAAGTTCATTTGACATACGATTTTATTTCAATGAAAATTCGAAAAGAAAATTATAGAAAGACTGGAAATTCATTTGGAAATATGATGATGCAATATAATATTCTCCGAAAAGCAAATTAAGATTAAAAGAGGTTAAATATATAGAACAAAATACAAATATTTATTCGTGTATTATGTAAATAACGAACGCTAAAATTAATTAAAGAAAATTGAGATTAAAAGTTACGCAATTAAGTTTCTCTTCATCATTTATAAACGATCTTTGTGGTTAGTTTTATTTTGTTTAACGATTACGAACCAGAAAGTACAGTTTTCTGTCGCTGTACAGTTGGTCTCATTTTCTCAAATATCAAGTTCAGTGGCACTATATATATATATATATATATATATATATATATATATATATATATATATATATATATATATATATATATATATATATATATATATATATATATATATATATATATATATATATATATATATATATATATATATATATATATATATATATATATATATATATATATATATATATATATCGTAAATTTTAGATGGTTAGTTTATTTCGCAACTTTCGAGATGTCCTGCATGAAGGACATGAAATTATACTGTATCTTTATATACAATATGAATAAAACAAAATCCTAATCTGAACTTATTCTAGCACCACACAAAGGTAAGTTAATAGATGTAATAAAAAGACAAATCAATTATACAATAACGATTTTGTTTACTGACAACTGGGGTCGCAGGCACTCACTTATCATTTGTATCTTATTGACCATCAATTACATCCCAATTAAAATAGTTTTTAATACTCAGTTCTGTTTAGCAATGTCAAGGTAAGACTTATTTCGGTGTGAATGAGATAATCAACCTCGACGTTCTGAAGAATATTCACTAGTGACCAAGTAAGACAGTTTTGTACCTCATTTAGGCTTGAGATGATGAATGGCTAGATCTCAAAGTAGCACCAAATCTCCGAAAGTGATGAAGGTCGTTTGATTATGTATCCATTCAATGCAAGTTGAAAACCGCCAATAGAATCGTGTACTTCTCTGGATTGGTCATGAAGTTTACTAACAGGGTCAGCTTCAGGAATGAAGAAGGATTTTAATCACAAAGATAATGTCCAATTCCAAACTCTGAGGTAGAGTAGATGCAATTCATCTGACACTTTGAGTTTAATTAATACAAGCAAGTATAATTATAAAAAAGTAGAGTAACAGGGTAACTCTTTGATATGTTTACTATATAAGTATTCGCTTCTCGAAGAACTATTAAGATAATTTTTGTGAATTAATCAAACAACTATTTTGTTTTTCTTGATTAATTTTCAATTTGATTATATATATATATATATATATATATATATATATATATATATATATATATATATATATATATATATATATATATATAATATATATATATATATATATATATATATATATATATATATATTCTACTACTGCAATTTCTTTTACAAAAACAGCAAAACAACAAATCATTTACAGTGTTACTTTGTTAAAATTCGGGAATAAATATAGAAAACTTCATCAACTTCAACACCGTCATCATCATCAATTTATTAATTTTTAATAACTTATTTTTATTTTTTTTTAATTTATATTTTGATAATTTTTAATTATTTTTAACAAATCTTTAATTATTTCAATTTTGAGTAGGTAGGGATGGGAGATAGGGAGGGTGGTTTTCAACATAGCAATGTTGCTTTACAACCTTGCATGATCGACGATATTGGTGTGTTACTATTTACCCTTAATATTTTTAATATTTAACATTTACCGTACATTCCAAGTACTTTTGGTCAAAATGTAACAAACTCCCTCCCTCCCTCCCAAATTTGGTTACTTAACGATCACTCAGAGGACGTCTTATGAAGATTACACATTAGTTCTTTAAACCAAAAATTTAAACATAGATCTAACTATTCCAAAAGTGACTATAAAGCTTACTGATGTGTTTCAGCAACCACCTGGATAATTCGATCATAAAACTAAAGCGCACAATCCGTTGCATAGGATATGAATGAAAATATTTTATCAGTGGAGGTCTTCCCATAAAAAGGTCATAAATGATTTCAAAAAAATAAAAAATGAAGATACTACACAAAATTAACAACTTCTCTCAATAAAAATAGCAACAGAAAACAAGATGTCCAATATGGAAGTTGATGAAGGCCCTTCAACTAAAAGAATTAAGATTGACATAGATGGCAGTGAATCAACTGGAGGAAGAAGGAGAAACCAGGTACTTCAAGCAGGAAGTAAAGTTGAGTCTCACAGTTTTGTAATAAAATTATATACTAAAATTGATGCAAAGTTCAGCATGGGATCACTTATTGAGCCACTGGATATATATAAAGGAATATTCATAATAAAACAAGTAAGTTCCACATTTCATGCATGGAGACAAGGAAAATTAGGATCAGGAGGAAGACTTGCCAAATTTAAGAGTAAAGCGTCTACAATCAATTACCACGGGTCAGTTAAATCAGCAACTCCAGACGATCTTTTAAAATGTGTAGATGAAACTGTAGCAGAAATGAGCCTCTCAACTGATATTAAGAATGCTGGATGGGTTGGGAACGCTATAATGGTTCTGGCACTTTATAACTTATTCTCAGATAGATTTATGGAGTGCAGACTTGGACCAGAGGAAATTATCAAAGGAAAAAATCAACAAGGAATTCAAGTCACAAACATAAGTAATTATGGTGTCCCTACTGCTGTGAGATATTTAGCTTCAGGAATAAATTGGAGCATCTCAACACAATCAGCATTAGCTCAATCATTAGGTCCCCTTGCTATATGTATTAAACTTGCAGAGTCAACACCAACTGGACTGTATTTCAAAAAATGGCAACAAGCATTTAATAGAACGATGAGCCATATTCCAGGATTTGAAAACATAAATTCATTTCTGCTAAATAATCCTGCTAAGATGTGTAAAAATGTGATTTCTAAAGTTTCACAAGTATGTATGCTAATTGGAGCAAGAAATCAACATCGAGCTGCTTTTCCACCAAATTTTTTGGTAAAACATCTATCTACGGATCAAGAAATTGATGAAGTAGATTTTTCAGGATTTGGAGATGCAAACCTTTATGTGGAAATGTGTAAGAAAAAATTTGTTGCTCATGTGGCACCAACCGATGTTGGGAAATTTAGTCAATTAATTTTTCATTGCGTATTTGGAACATTGGGAGAGGATCATGGACTTTTAAAAGAAATTACAGACCATGGCACTTGGAATGTGAGAGGTGAAATGAAAAGTATATTTAATACAATAAAGCCAAGCTCATCCGGGAATTCTACTGCAGTAAAGCTTATTAAATTAAGGTATTTCTCAAAACTTGCAGGTGCCTCAATGCTAAATATAAATCCAGGATCAGATTCAATGGGTTGTGAAATGGTATTCTCAGGGTTCCGGACAAGAATGATAACAGATAAGATGAAGGAATATATTAGAGGAGGTGAACAAATACATTATGGAAAGAGTGAACAAGAGATCCTTAAGGGACTATCAGATGTAATTATTAAGATTGACCATATAATTGGTGAGAACAAGTATGCAGGGACTCAATTATGGTATAGTGTAGATAATGATGGCGTAGTCATTGATTCATCACACAGTGTTTCCTTTAAGGAAGAAGGAAAAATCTATTGGTCCAATATTTAATTGGCTGTAACTATTGTATGTATTTGTGTTTTGTGAAAAATAGCTTGAGGAACATAAAACTATTGAAAATTTAATTTATTTCCAGGTTAAATTATTTAATATTACATTTTTTCATAATTAAGATTTATGTATACTACCTAAATTTACACTTCCCTTTGAGATTTAAAAATTTAATTGATATTATTATTTTGACATTGTATTATAGTTATTTGCAATTAAATATCTGACAGAATAGTTTCTTATATTTTTATTACAACTTGATTTGAAAGAACTCTGACTTGTACCTAACAATTGAACTAATATATATATATATATATATATATATATATATATATATATATATATATATATATATATATATATATATATATATATATATATATATATATATATATATATATATATATATATATATATATATATATATATATATATATATATATATATATATATATATATATATATATATATATATATATATATATATATATATATATATATATATATATATATATATATATATATATATATATATATATATATATATATATATATATATATATATATATATATATATATATGAATTAAAGGTTTAATTTCCATTAGAGCGTGAAATAAAAAAATCCATTTATCTATATATGGAATTGAATCCCCTTTAAAGACTGATGAGACTCTGGTCCCTTTCGTGATTGAATTTATTTAATTCCTTAATAAGTGATTGATAGAATGACTGTCATAATGAAAATCCTCAAATCTTTTTCTTCCTTTTTTTCCTTCTGGAAATCGACAGAAGTAATTATTTCAATTATCTCATCAATCTATTGATCTTATTCTATAAGGAGGGAAAAACCCGGTTCCATTTTTACGTAATTGTTTACTTTTTAATTTCATTTCACGTATATATATATATATATATATATATATATATATATATATATATATATATATATATATATATATATATATATATATATATATATATATATATATATATATATATATATATTATTCTTGTTTCATAAAGACTTTTGTTAGAAGAAAAAGGGACTTTTCGAATTTCAAATCGAGACGCGAAATATTAAACCAAAGCCAGTGGCAGTAAGAAAAATCGAACAAGTAAAAATGTATGTGAAAATCTCGCCAATTTCGCGACCGTATATTTTGCAAATCTCATGTATGGTTCGTCTTTTCCCTTCATTTATTTTTCCTAACAAACTAGTTCGACTTAGCCTAACCTTGACTTAAAATGGGTAAATGTAGGCCTAACGTCCAGCAACTAAAAAACTTGTTCGATAGTAGTAAGGGACGCACTTTCGACAGATGCCAGATTTAGCTACTTTTCGAAACATTTTGCAACCTAAGCCAAACGGGATTTTGATTTGCAAGGGAAATCTCTCCGCTCAAATTGACTTCACGCTCTTTCCTGACACCATTTTGGAGAGTTCATCTTATTGAAATTGGCCTCAGGTCTGGGGAAGGGGCCCCCGCTGGAGCCCCGTGAACCCCAAAAAAATGGTACCAGGGAGTTGCCTAAGTTTGCAAAATTGCTGCGTTCACCTCACTCTCTTTCCTGACCATTTTCTTTGCGGATTCAGGCTGGCTGAAATTGACTCGAATCTTGGGGTCCGGGGGTCCGTGGGTCGGGGTCCGTGAACCGACAAAGAAAAGTTCTGGAAGGTCCCTGAGAATGCAGGATTGCACGCAAATGCAGAAAAGACCGTTAGGGACAGGTTGTCCAGATTTTTCAAAAAGTAGCTAAATCTGGCATCTGTCGAAAGCGCTACCCTTACTACTTTCGACTTTACATAACCTGGAGTAATTCACGCTAACGTCAGCATAGAGGCCTAATTTGGCGAATGTTGGCATCTCAAAAACATCGCGAAATCAAGGGAACTCGTCCTAATCTGTTTATTTAGTTTAAAAAAAAAAAAAAAAAACGAATTGCAATGTCGTCCCAAAAAACGAAATAGCCAGAAAAAGTAAATAGTTCTTCTAGGGATGAATATTTGGACACGTGCATTCAAAAACCAATCTCTTCCAAGTAGAATTTTGTGATGCAGGCGAAAATCTTGAAATATTTGCTAAAAGATTTGATTTTTTAACTGTTTTGAGATCACACCAGTTGATTTGTCACTTTAAAATTTTGAATAATTACTATTATTTAAATACAATTATATTTTTAAAATCAATTTTAAAATTTCAATTTTTATTAATTAAAAATTGTTTCTGAAGATTTCACTGGTTTAAAATCCCTATTCATTCTTTAAAATGCCTTCCGAAGCAAACTCTCTCCTATTCCTTCATTTCTGCCGGTAAAAAAAAAATTCTCATGACTTTTACTCTTTCCTCTCTTTGCCATTTGTATCAAAATGAAATGCGAATTTTTTTTGAAGGGACCTCAGTGCATATATATATATATATATATATATATATATATATATATATATATATATATATATATATATATATATATATATATATATATATATATATATATATAGAGGTGGACCAGATAGTAATTTTTTACTATCCGCGGATGCGGATGCGGTTGCGGATATTCAATTGCGGATATCCGCATATGCGGATGCGGATAGTTTAATTTTTTAAGAGTTTTTGCCATAGATTCTTGGAATTTTAAATATAATATCCAGAATCTATGTTACCAGGGTGTGGGACGGGGACCCAACTCTTGAACACCCCACCAACCTCTTTCCCCAACCTCCACCCATTTGGAAATTCAGTATTATTTTCACACTTCACAGTTTCACATATTCCATTTGAAGTTAATAATTGGTAAGTTATTTTTTAGAAATAAAAGCTTTTGGGCTCTTTCAGGTGAAAGTTTGGTTCGCTTTTCGTCGTAAATGAGGCCTGCTCCACTGAAAAGACGCTCACTAGCAACACTAGTTGAAGGACATGCTAAATAAGTCCTTACCAGCTCAGCAAGAAAAGGGAAACTTTTGCAATTATCTCTCCACCAAACCAGTTGGTCTTTATCTGCCTCCAAACGTGGGAGTTTCAGATAATTTTCAATAATCGATATTGTATCCTTTGACACTTCTGACTGTGATTCTTCATCGCTGCTGGAAGCTAGAAGATCTTTCATTGATTTAGCAATGCTTAAGCTAACAGATTTTGTTTCTTTTATATCTGAGAGCTTTTGCTTTTTCTTGAAAGGCGTTATTTTAGCTGTTTCTATCATCTCATCGCATAAGCATCCTAATTTGATTTTAACATTCTGAGAAACAAGTGGTTTAAAAAATTTTGTTTTGTACCTAGGATCTAAAAAGGTTGCAATTGTATAAGCATCATCATTTTCCAGGTTTTCAAATCTGTCGTTCATCTCCTTCATTAATGTTTCAGTCATCCTTGAAACTCCCTTAGACTTAATAACATTTGTTAACACAACTTTCAATGTTGAAACAAGTGGTATCACATCTGACAAACATGATTCAGCTGAACTTGTTAATTCAATGCAAGGACTTTGTTAATTTGTTAATTCTTCAAAAGGCTTAAGGATATTAATACAATTATTTAAAATGTAATTTTCGTCAGCTGTTAGAGGTTTTATTTTTGTGCTGCTTGAAGCATAAAGGCAAATGGCCTCATTAATTTCGCTCATCCTCTCAAGCATTTGCAAACTACTATTCCAGCGTGTTTGAATATCTTGCATGACAGAAAGTGGACGAACATTTAATCTTGTTTGTATTTTCTTCAGCTCATTTTGGGCTATAACGGAGTGATTGAAATGCGTAGCAATTAATCTACATTTGGTTATTAAATCGGATACACATTTTTGACTCATAATTTAATTTTTAACTACTATCTGAGTTTGGTGTGCAAAGAAATCTACAGTTTTTCACTCTTACCAGAGAAAGTGCTTTTTTTATATTTGTTCCCAAATCCCTGACTACGCAGTGCACTTCATTTAATGAAATCTTCCATTTTGTCAGCATCTTTTCAAATACAGTTTCAAGATAGTCGCCTGTATGGCGCTCAGAAAAAGGTTCTGCATTCAATACAAAGTTTTGCCTTTGAAAGTTTTTATCGATTGCATGATACGTAATTTTTTACTATCCGCGGATGCGGTTGCGGATATCCAATTGCGGATATCCGCGGATGCGGATATTGGAAAAATGATGCGGATATCCGCAGTTGCGGATGCGGATGCGGATATCCGGTCCACCTCTAATATATATATATATATATATATATATATTATATATATATATATATATATATATTATATATATATATATATATATATATATATATATATATATATATATAATTTTTTTTTTTTTTTTTTTTTTTTTTTTTTTTTTTTTTTTTTTTTTTTTTTTAAAAAAAAATTAAAATAATTAAAAATAAAACACTAAAACGAAAATAACAGCATAGGTAAAAAAAGAAAAACGAAAACAAGAACGGAAAAATAAAATATATATATATATATATATATATATATATATATATATATATATATATATATATATATATATATATATATATATATATAAACTGGTAAGACAGTGTTACCTCTATACCACAATAGTACAAAAGGAAATTACGGAGAGAAAGCTCATGAATACACTTCAAGATGACTATACTCGGGCACAGGGCACAGGGCAACAGGTCAGTTACTATCCCTTTAAACCACAGAAAATATACGTTAGTAATAAAACCACACAAACCGTTGAGTGAAATTTTTTTTAATTTCAATTCTGCTAAATAGGGATTCGAACCCTGATCTCTAAACTGGTAAGACAGTGTTACCTCTGAACCACGATAGTACAAAAGGAAATCGCGGAGAAAGCTCATGAATGTTCGCCATGACTAACACAAAATGTAACTTAAATTATATTTTTCTGTATTATAAAATTTACTCCACGGCTTATGTGGTTTTATTTCTTTCGGATAATATCTGTACTTGAAGGGGATAGAAACTGACCTGTTACCCTGTGCTCGGGTGCAGTCGGGGAGGTCCTTTTAGTTTATCATTAAGGAAGGTGTTCATAAGCTTTCTCTGCGATTGTTTTTTGTACTTTAGTGATCTTACAGCTTAGATAGAGGGCAGGGTTCGAATCTCCATTTGGCAGACTTAAAATTATAATCACTCAACGGTTTGTGAGCTTATATATATATATATATATATATATATATATATATATATATATATATATATATATATATATATATATATATATATATATATATATATATATATATATATATATATATATATAGCAGGAAAAGGAATAATAGAAGTAGCATTGTTAAATATATAATAGTATAATATTACTAGCTGTTATGGTAACAATATGAGTATAAAAATAATAATAATAATATAAAGTATTATAAAGGCTTAAGTTTAATAATACTTTGTAAAAAAAAAATGATGTTTTTTATTTTCTAAGGAAGAAGCTTCCCGTAATTAATTAATTAAATAATGGTCTTTATGTAAATTATCTCTCTCTCTCTCTCTCTCTCTCTCTCTCTTCAAAGCATTTTAAAAGATATTATTAATACTAAATTTTATCCATGGTATTAAAAAGGTAATAACCTAATTAATTTTTCCCCCCCTTTTAGTAATTTTTTAATCTATTTTATTTTATTTATTTTTTTTTGAAAAGCCCTTACACAAAAAAAAGAGAAAGAATAAACAAGGGATTAGAAAAAAAGGAATGAGGAAGATTAATTAAAAAGTGAAGAGCATTTAACTCAAAAAGACTTTGAAGATTTTCTTCACGGTTTTTGCTTTATTTTGTGGATTTCGATTCAATTGCCACTTTCTCCTAAATCATTTTCCATTTAAAAATTTTTAAAAACTTAAGTGCTGAATTATTAAATTTTTATTTTTATTTTATTTTTTATTTTTTAAAATTCTAAAGATAGAAATAGCCTTCTTATATATATATATTATATATATATATATATATATATATATATATATATATATATATATATAATATATATATATATATATATATATATATATATATATATATATATATATATATATATATTGCTCACAAAAGCTGCCGGATTGGAGAAAATGTATTTCTAGGGGATTTTTAAATTTTTATCATTTAAAATTTTCTGAGGAAAAAGCTTTCTATTATTTCTTATGTTTATATATTATTAAATATTAAATCAAATTATAAAAATATTTAAAGCAGTCACTGCTGCAAACATTTGCATAATTTTTCATTTTCTTATTTTATCAACTTTTTGGGGGTTAATTTTCCCGTTTCGCTTATATTTTATTCATTGGTGAAAAAAAAAAATTATATTATTTCTTTTCGTCGGTCTTTAATGCTTATTAAGAAGGTATTACAATGTCCCATTATAAAATATAGGTAAATGAACGAAATAATTAAAGTTTAATAATGCTTTGTAAACAAAAAAATGATGCTTTTTTAATATTTTCTGAGGAAGAAGTTTCCCCTAATTAATTAATTAAATAATTGTCTTTATGTAAAACATCTCTCTTTTCTCTATTCATTCTCTCTTTCTCTCTTCAAAGCATTTTAATTTTACCCAATTTAATTAAAACCACTTTTATTTATTTTAATATTTACGCCGCCAAAAATATATTATGCATTTTTTGTAAGATAGACTTGAAAAATAAAATACACTACATTTTACTTATCAGTATTTATGTAAAGACTTTGTCAATTTACCAAATATAACAATATGATTTTACCCTATTACTTAACTACAATTTTTTCTTTAACCAAACTCCGCTCCTGGACAAAACTCATATCGGTCGCAATCGTCTTTTTTTCAGAGAGGCTTGTAAATTTCAGGCAAAGTTGCAAATTTGAGTCAGCGGGACGGGACTTAGCTCTGTTTCTTGGTCGAAAGCGGAATCTTTTGACTTGTTTTCTTTCTTGGCTGTCTCATTGAAACTAATAATCTCTGGAAAGTTTGGGAAAGGTATCCTTATTCTCAACCTTTTAGGGAAGGCCCTTTACATAGCTTAATTAATAATTATGCAAATATTTAATTAATATCAACAAGTTAATTTTAAGGTTATTTGAGTTTACAAACTTTGCGTTACAATAAATGTATATTATTTTTGACTTAAATTCAAAATTTACCTTAATATAAAGTTACCGCAATTAGTCTTTTCTATTGAGAAAACTATTTCCGAAATTCAAAGCGTTGTGGATGACGTAGCATTTCTAAATTGTAGTTCTAGTTATAACCACAAGGTGTCACTTTTCATGATTTCTATAGAAATCTGTATATTTAGTGCAAGTAGATTTAATTTTATATTTAAATAAATATATTTTTTTAAAGTGCTTATCAGTGCAATTTTGAACAAATAATTTAAATATTTTGATTATTTGACAATTAAAAAACATATTACAGCTTTAAAAAATGCTAAATAAAAGTGGCAAATCACTTTCTTCGTAAAGACCTCGAGCCAAAATTATTCTTGAGGCCTAATTGTTTTGACTAAAAACTAAACTAATAAAAAATTATATATATATTTTTTTTTTGTTGTTTTTCTAAAGTAATATTCAGATATTTTCTTAGTTATTTTTTACATGAATGCTTGGCTTTTTTTTCTAGTTTTACCTTAAATTATTTAATATTAAAAAAAAATGCTCCTCATTAAACCTAAGGCAAGGTTATTTACCATAATTTTTACTCAAGAATACCTTTGAATATTTAAATAATATATATATATATATATATATATATATATATATATATATATATATATATATATATATATATATATATATATATATATATATATATATATATATATATATATATATACAGGAACCGACCGGGGTTGCTTAAAATTTGTAAATAGGTCAAAAGCACTGAAATTTTAGGTTAAGAAAATTAGATATAATTTTAATTGAGATTAATAGGAAGGTAAAAGAATAGCCAACATTCATTTAAATTAATGATTATACGCATTTTTTCAGAAAAAAATTCAGAAAATTACAGATGTTGTATAATAAAAGTTTGAAAAAACTTTAAAAATTTTGAAAAAAGAATTTTGATTCACTATAGTGATTCAACAGGTTTACCTAGGTAAGACCCTAAGTTAAAGTTTGAAAAAATGTAAGATATAAAATTATCAATACCTGTATTTATACACATCATTGCAATGTTATTGTTGTATTAAAATAAAAATTCAGGGCTAGGGAGCTGGAGCCCAAAAAAGGAAGCAGCTCCAGATCCGAATGTATTCCCCAATAATATTGGCACTCATTATTTTATATTATTTCATATTTTTTAAATTTTTGTGTAATTCATTACTTCTCGCTGTGAATTGTGAAAAATTTTCTCCATAGCCTCTTATTTCATTTTGCTTTAATTAAATTTTATTCTCTTCATATCACTCATCCACCACACACTATATAATGGCCTCTTATTTTATTTTGCTTTAATTAAATTTTATTCTCATCATATAACTCACCTACCCACACACCTATATATATATATATATATATATATATATATATATATATATATATATAATATATATATATATATATATATATATATATATATATATATATATATATATATATATATATACGAGGGAGGGAAGTAGCGCTCCCGAGGCGCTGAGATTACCCCCATTGGGTATACGAGATGTTAAGGGTACTTTCCATCTCATCCTGGTGCCCAATGGTTCGTTCCATTTCGCGCTCACCTTCTAAATCGGAGTAAACTCTCCTTCGCAAACACAAAACATTAATACAGACACCCTTTAAAAAAATAAAAATAAAAATAAATGATGGCCTCAAAAGAAGTAGCCTCGGAGAAGCCACGGGGGCGGCTTCCAAACATAGCCCCTCATCCACCCCTTCCCCCATCACCACTTGGGAGTTGGTGGCTTCCGATGATGGGGTTGGTGCCACCAAGACACAGCTGCCGGCTTGTCCTGATGCACGGTCTATTTTTTTCATTAATTTCTGCAACATTCGCGGTCTGCACTCTAATTTCCACTTTGTTGAACATCACCTCTCTTCTTCTAGACCTCACCTCTTATTCTTGACCGAAACTCAGATGTTTGAGCGTTCTGATAGCAAACCCTATTCTGTTTCCTCCTACTGTCTCTATCCTCAATTTTCAGCCAAAGGCGGTTGTTGTGCATACGTGCGCAACGATGTCGTTTGTTCTCGTGTCTCTAATTTGGAGTCTTCCGAATTTTCCACCTTATGGCTTAGGCTCTCTTGCCATTCTACGACTAAATTCAATTGTTCTGTTTATTTATCTCCTAATTCTATTGACTATCCTAAATTCTTTGACTATTTAAACTCCAAAATAGAGCACATTCTCTCTTCTTCTCTTTTCTCTGAAGTCATCATATTAGGTGATTTCAATGTTTACCACCGCCAATGGCTTTCAAATAGTTCTCATGATACACCTGGAGGACGTGCCTTCCATTTCGCTATCCAAAACGACCTTAAGCAGTTGGTGCAGCTCCCTACTCGTATCCCTGATCGTCTTGGAGATGAACCCAACATTCTAGACCTTTTCCTAACTTCTAATCCTTCTCCTTATACTGTTAAGCTCTTTCCTCCTCTGGGTTCCTCCGATCACCTTCTTATCTCTGTATCCTCTTCTATCTCTTCAAGTCTTCCGCAGGAAAGACCCCTTCTATTGAACGGAAACGTTTGTGGCACTTTGGTGCCGCAAGCTGGTCGGACTTGCGGTCGTACTTCTTTCGATTTCCCGTGGAATGATTATTGCTTCCGTGGGAGGGGTCCCTCGGAGTGTGCAGAACGCATTACCGAGGTGATTCTCTCTGGCATGGAGGCGTACATTCCATATTCTTTCCCTTCTACTAAACCTAACAAACCTTGGTTTAACTCTGCTTGTTCTCGCGCTATCCGCCGCAGGGATGCTGCCTTCAGGGATTACCGTCGTCTTCAAACACCAGAAACTCACGCTACTTATATTTCATCCCGGAATCGTGCAAAATCTATCCTTCGTAACACTAAAAACTCATTTCTCCGTAGAAAATGCAATAATCTTTCTGGTTCCTCTTCTTCACGTTCTTTCTGGCATTTTGCGAAAAATGTCAACTCTAACTTTGCTTCTTCCTCTTTCCCTCCTTTAATATCTTCCGACGGCACAACTGCTGTTTTACCTTCTTCTAAAGCTGAACTCTTTGTTCAAACTTTTGCCTCTAATTCAACCTTAGACGATTCCGGAGCTATTCCTCCTCCTTCAACCCCTTCTAACTCAATTATGCCTAAAATTAGAATTTCTTCTAAAGATGTCATTTCTGCTCTCTCTGAGCTTAATACTAAGAAGGTATTTTTAAACCCAATGGTTTTCCTCATGTGGTTCTAGTTCCAAAGGCAACAGCCCTTCTTGCACCAATTAATAACGCTAGAAAGACAACAGAAAGTGATACAGCGTCAATAGCAGATGTGATACCACTCACAAAGAAGTTGAAGTAGGAGATTAATGAAGTGTCTGACGCAGGAATAGGAACAATGAAAGTCGCACTGCTGAATCAAATACACAAGTGAGACAAATTTATTATTTTATTAGAAAAAATTATGTGAAATGCAACAAGAACAATTGATACTCGTGAATTTTGCTTACAAGATTATTAGATAATATTCAGTCAACAGTTTACAATTTTTACTTTTTCATAAATATATTTCATTTGATAAATTTTTTTTATTCAGGTACCTAGAAGCTGGAGACAGCAGTAAACATTCATGCACATTGAAGAAAATCCAGTGACAACTGTAGCTACCCTATTAGATCCGAGGTACAACACTGCTAGATTCCAGAATAAAGAAATGGCCCAAAAAGCGAAAGGAAAAGTACTTTCCTTAATGTTAACTGAATTGACCAAAGATCAATTTCATACTGAGGGCGATATGGAAATATGTTCATTGCAGCCTAATGAGGTATTTATAAGTCAGTAGTACTAGTTTCATCATTAAAATACTGGTGATAGTAAATTAAGTTTTAAAAGACTTCAATTAATGAAAATTTGAAAATTTTCAGGAACCTAAATTTCTAGATTCTCATCGTCGTGAGATCTTGTTTTGCAGACTCCGGTGATTCAGAAGCCAGTGCAGGATTGTCCAAAATTAAGAGTCTACTCTGACTGAACTGAACAAATATAATGAAAAATATTAACATCAACGATGACTATTGCCTTCTGGAAAGGCAAACAAGAATGATCTCCCCACATGCTGGCAAAAGTATATTTTTGCCCACCAGCAAGCTCCAGCGCCAGTGAAAGAGAATTCAAAGTAGGAAAATTAATTCAAAAAGATAGATCAAACTATTGCCAAAGAATGTAGAAATGTTATTGTTTTTAAAATACAATCTTAGAGCAGTAACATATTCAACGTCACTGCCCTCTGTTCCTAACATTTTACTCCCCAAAATTATAAAGCATTCATTATGCCCACCAATATGTATCAAAGGAATAATGGAATTAAAATTCTAATTTTCTTATATGTTGTTTGATTTAATCCACCATTAATAATTTACAATTAATCCCGGCAGGTAAACCCCAGTTTTCCATGATTAGCCGGGGCTGGGGCCCCGGTCTGTTCATATATATATATATATTATATATATATATATATATATATATATATATATATATATATATATATATATATATATATATATATATATTATATATATATATGTGTGTGTGTGTGTGTGTTTACCCTGTTTTCTCTCGTACTTTTTATGAAAAGCTAATTTTTAGGGCAAACATGATGGATATAATTTTTTAAATAAGAACCAATTAAAAAAATTATATTTAATTATTTTTATTTTTTTTTTTTTTAATATATTATATATTATATATATTATATATATATATATATATATATATATATATATATATATATATATATATATATATATATATTATATATATATATGGTATGGTATAAGTATCGGCATATTTTTCCGATACTGGTATCGGTATCGGCAAAAAATTTGTATAAGAGTAAAGTATCGGTATCGTATGGTATAGTAGTATAAGTATCGGCATATTTTCAGGTATCGGCTTCGGGAATTTTTATCGGTATCGGTAAAAATTTTGTATCGCTCCATCCCTAATATATATATATATATAATATATATATATATATATATATATATATATATATATAATATATATATATATATATATATATATATATATATATTAAAATATTTGAAACATTCCAACAAACTACGATCGCTTCAATACACCAAAATTTGCCGTTTTTAATGTACTAACTTAATGAAAAATAAATTATCTAAAGATTCTGACAACTCCCTATCTGCCAAAAATACTATTTTTATCGGATTTAAGAACAAAAATATAAAAGGTTCATGGACTTCATGAAATTGAGCTCCACACTAATAGAAAGGGAATTTTATAAGTTTGCTGTAACTCTAAACTAAGGTAAACTGTCATAAACAGTGGCGGCTCGTGTAAACTTGGCAGAGAGGGGCTGCAAGTTTATATATATATAATATATATATATATATATATATATATTATATATATATATATATATATATATATATATATATAATATAATTATATATATATATATACAAACGTTCCTTATTTATTATGAAACTTGCTGATATTCTTATTTAAAAATAAGATTAGTCTTCGAGTTTTATAGATGTCGAAAAGTTTTCAATCTCTGATGCATTCAATCTCTCGTTGCACATGTACTACGTAAAAATTTTTTATTCTTTCAAAGTCGAGAAACATCTTTCTGCTTCAGACGTCGTCATCGGAGTTGTAATTAAAATTTGTAGTAGTCTGGTGATATTTGAAAATGTTGATCCTAAATTTATCCTACTGCAAAATCTCGGAATTTGACCACAGCCTAATGATTATGATTTGACTCATAAAAAGACGCTGCCAGACGTACAATGTCCATCACTTTAAAAAACCATAAATTGCGTTAGTTTTAAAATTAATGTTATTTTTTTTTTAATTCCCAAATTTTTCCTAATCAAAATCTTCAATATCCCAAAAATGTTATCGTTTTTAACATACGTTTGTAGCTTTTAGATATTTAAGGAGGCTAAATGCAGTGGATATAATATATATTATATATATATATATATATATATATATATATATATATATATATATATATATATATATATATATATATATATATATATATATCGATAAAAAAAAAAAAATTCTTAATAAAAAAAAACAGCTCCACTCCACCAGGTTCTAGGCAAACTGTTTTATTTAGTGTTTATATTCTTTACGTTCTGTCCTTTTATGACAAACTGGCAACATTCAAATATCTTAATATTCAAAAATATTCTCTATGTTGCCAAAAAGCAAAAGGAAGACAGACTGGCAACCTTGACAAAAACTACTATTGCAATTTGTCATACTTTTTTTCGTAATTTGCTATATCTGTCCTATATTTAAGAACAAAAAAGTTGGTCTAATTTAGGGACTGAGAATTTACAGCCCATATTTTAAATAATTGCAATGCGTGAAAATAAATATTGTACCCAAAAATTTGCAGTTGCAAAATGCATTTACTTCTTATTTTCTTTAATGATTTATACTTTTTACGTATTAAGTTGTTAAAAAAATGAATTTAAATCACTTTTCTCTGACAAAAATTTCATATTTATATCAACATCCTACGCCTGGTATTTTTAATTTGGAGGGGCTGCAGCCCTGGAGCCCATAATGACGAGCCGCCACTGGTCATAAATGTTAATAAATTTCATGATTTAAATTGAGTATTACAGTACATATACGTATTTGATTTTTAACAAATGTGTTTCTCTTATTAGTAAAACTTTAACCTATTTTGAAGTTTTAGTTATAGAAAGCAAAACAGTTGCAAAAATTTACAATGACTTCTAAATTCTTTAATATTTTTGGAAAATTTTCATTGTTAAAAATCTTGAGAGCAAAAAGATTTTTTATTTTTATTATTAAAATTGAAATTTTGGCATTTAGGTTTTAAGGTATCTTCTTTATAACAATATCAGTAGACATATTCACCACGGATTTTTTCTTCTTCTTGTAATTCTTCTATTATGTTACATCATTATACAGTGAGATTTTCTATTTATTTTTAACCTTAGGATTTTATATTAATCAATATCTAGATGTTTTCCTTCCACTTGAGTTCCATTAATGATTAGATCTCGAGTCTTCCGGTCATTTGAACATCAGCTTTTTTTTTCCTTTCAAGCACCGAAATATGATAAATGATGCTTCCATATAACCTCTTTTAGGATTTCTTTTCATTGTTTTTTTTTTCTTTTTTTTTTTAATTTCTTACGAAA
>SEYY01019567.1:2500-5000 GCA_009176605.1 Armadillidium nasatum
CGACATGAAATTCGTATTCAGCGTACTCAAATTCATTAGAATAGTACCTGTTATTTTTTATTATTATTATTACTTTATTATTATTTATTATTATTATTATTATTATTTTATTATTTATTATTATTATTATTATTATTATTATTATTATTATTTATTATTATTATTATTATTATTTATTATTATTTTTATTTATTATTTATTTTTTTTTTTTTTTTTTTTTTTTTTTTTTTTTTTTTTTTTTTTTTTTTTTTTTTTTTTTATTTTTTTTTTTTTTTTTTTTATTTTTTATTTTTATTATTATATATTATTATTATTATTATTATTATATTTTTAATTAAAATAAATAATAATAATTAATAATAATAATAATAATAATAATAATAATAATAATAATAATAATAATAATAATAATAATAATAATAATAATAATAATAATAATAACAATCATGATAATAACAGCAATAATAGCAATAATAATAATAATCATAATAATAAAAGCAATAATAATAATAATAATAATAATCATAATAATAATAATATACTAATACTTATAAAACAAAAATAGGTAGTAATATTTACTAATGTTAGTACTATTTTTTCTTATTAAGTTCTTCCTATTACTTTCTCTGCAAGGTTGTTTTCAAGAATAATATTTAGAATTAAATTTGAATTAGAATAAAAGATATTGAGAATTTTAAAACATATATTAAAATTAAAATGTAAAGCAAATATTAAAACTAAAGCTGAAATTCCATTCCTATTATTATTAATATTATCATTAGTATTATTATTATCATTAATATTATTATTATTAATATTATTATTATGATTATTATTATTATAATATTATTATTATAATATTATTAATAATAATAATAATAATTAATATAATAATAATCACAATTATAATAACAATTATTATTTATTATTATTATTATTATTATTATTATTATTATTATTATTATTATTATTATTATTATTATTATTAATATTATTATTACTAATATTACTATTTTGCCTACGTGCACTTTCAGATGTGATGTGCACACTGGGAAGTCTACAGTTTAAAGTTTTGATAAATAAATACTTATCAGAAATTGTGATTCGAAAACCTTTGACGATACTCTTCGACGGAGGCTGTAGTATTCCCATTCCTAAAAACCATAAACAAACAGCATATTCGCATATTCCATATGGAGTAGATGCGGGGCATTGTTTATTACTTTATCACAGTTATCACGCAAAACAATTTACAACTTGCAGGTCACTGAACCTTGTCACTCAAAATGCGTACATAGTCCCGTATTCGTATATATATATATATATATATATATATATATATATATATATATATATATATATATATATATATATATAATATATATATATATATATATATATATTTTATTTCCGATCATGGTGATAATTGGGCCTGCAGAATACAATGAAATGGGGCCCCAAGTCAGGAAGGAATCACTTCCGTTCTTCACCTGTGGCATAAGGTAGTTCACATCATATTCCTAGAATGGTGTTCTCCATATGTAAATTCGACCGAAAGTTGGGAATAATGTGAAGGTGGTTTAATTTGATGAAAAGATTGTCTTGGATTGTTTGGCAGATCAATCTTTACGAGTGTTGTACCATTCTCATCACTTTCTAATATTCATGTCATTTATAAAAGGTATTTTTATTATGCACGCCCATGAATATTGGGCCTATTGAGTTCCTTAATCAGTATTCTTGAGAGAGTTTGCAAGATATATTCAACTTAAGCTTACTTTTTGCAGCTGTCTTTTTCTTATTTTTTTTGTCACAATATTCCGCAATGCTCGACTGTCTCTCTGTAACTCCATTTCCCCTTACGCCCACACTTGTTTTTTATCAAATGATTCTTTTCCAGAAGATTAATACGGGACCAGGTCCTTGAATATCGTATCTGGGAATCAACAATATTTCATCTTTGAAATTCCTCATGCTTGGACATACCTCACTTGTAACAACAACAAATAATATTGAACATGGAGCAACTGACACTTCCTACCGATGTTATTGGCTACCTATCACACATAACAGACAAGCCACAAACCTTTTGTTTTTCCGGGAGTTCTTGTCTGTTATATTTATTCATTCTTTCTACTGTTTCCATATTTTAATTCAAAACTATATATATATATATATATATATATATATATATATATATATATATATATATATATATATATATATATATATATATATATATATATATATATATATATATATATATATATATATATATTATATATATATATATATATATATATAGCATATATATATATATATATATATATATATAATAATTAAAAAATAAAATATAAATCCAGCTAAAAAAATTTTAAAACAATTTATATTAATTAAACACAAAAATATATTTAATCTATTTTCATCTTTGAAGAAACGTTCTGATAAAACAAAGCAAACTTTATTTTTATTTTATATTCGTATTATATTTGAATATGAA
>SEYY01019567.1:32500-37500 GCA_009176605.1 Armadillidium nasatum
ACTGTGTATTTTCAGCCTCTATTTTATGGAAACTCTAAGTGGCGATTTTTGATATCTGCTTTAGAAAAAAAAAGTTATATGCAATTGATTTTTTTTTTTTTTAATTTGTAAAATTTACCCTTCCCGACAAAAGTAAAAAAAAGAAATAAAAAACACTTATATATAAACACTTAAATTTTTTTTTAATTTTTTGGCGCCGGTTTAGAGGAGGTATAGAGATACAACTTTCTCTCAATACATCATTCAATGTTATTTGTTCTTTTCGGAATGTAACCTCTCAAATTTTGGAAATTTTTAATGTTTTTTTGGAAATTTGCCAAATTTGACATGCTATATCTCGAATAGAACAAATATGATTGAATAAAGTATTGAGAGAAATATGAAGCTTTATATCTCCTCTATACATCTTGAAAAAATGGAAAATGGTTTTATTTGTAGTTTTTTTTTTTTTAATTTTTATGTCCGGAAGGGTAAATTTTTCAAAATTTTAAACAAAAATTTCGATAGCTGGACAGAAAAGAGCATAAAACTTTTTTCCCCTAGAAAACAGATATCAAAAGTCTTTTAGAAACTTTTGTAGTTAATAATACATTTGTGAATATACAGTCATTTTGACTAGTGGTTTGGCTCTACTAAGGATTACGAGTAGTCTTGTATAGTGGCGCTTGACATATCTAAGGCTTTTGATCGGGTATGGCATGAATCACAGCTCTCTAAGCTCCCATTCTTTGGATTTCCTCCTTCTCTTTGCTTTCCTCATATCTAGTCTCCTCTCAAATTGCTCCAAATTAACTCTTGCTGATGTTGCAACTTTCTTTTCTTTCTATATTAATTGAGGTGTTCCTCAGGTCTTTGTTGTTTTCCCTACTCTATTCCTATTTTTCATAAATGAACTCCACAGCAGCACTTCCTACTCTGATCATTCTTGTGTCGATGACTCAACTTTCCATTCTTCTACTCATTTCAAATCTTCTCCCTCTTTTGCTTCTAGAGTTGTTTCTCATCTTCAAATTTCCGATTCTATTCTTGGAGACCTGGAAGGGATTACCCATTGAGGCCACCTTAATCTTGTGAAACTCAACTCTCTAAAACCTCTTCACATCTCCCTCTCTAGAACACCTCAAAATTTTAAATATTTGTTTTGAAGGCTCTGAAATTTCACCTGTGAACAACATAAACATTTTTGGTCTTAATATACACAAGAAATTATCTTAGAAACCTCATATCACAACAATTGCTAGAGTTGCTTTAAAGAATCTGGAGATTCTTTTACAGGTTGGGGGAATTTTTTCCTTCTAAGCAGTTACTGCAATTATAGAGAGGTCTTTATTCACTCTACTATTGCGTACTGAATTTGGAGTGGTTCCCGTTCCACCATTCTTTTGAATAGGGTGAGTCTAAGGCTAAAGACCAATAAACTGGTCCCTACTTTCGAACTTTCTTGACCTTCTTTCTTTGCCACGTGATGTTGATGCTTCTATCTCTTTTCTAAAGGTACTTCAACGGCAGGTGATCGAAGGTGCTTGATCTTTCGCAATTCCACCTCCATTGCGTCTCTTTAAAGCCTCCGTTTGCGCACACCTTAGGGATGTGCGTTAGACATGGATTTGTGTGGATTTCTTTACATTTTTTATATGCCAACTTCTTGAAAAGAGCTCTGCCCTTGAGTAGTGGTAACACGTTAAAGTAAATATATATATATATATATATATATATATATATATATATATATATATATATATATATATATATATATATATATATATATATATATATATATATATATATATATATATATATATATATATATATATATATATATATATATATATATATATATATATATATATATATATATATATATATATATATATATATATATATATATATATATATATATATATATATATATATATATATATATATATATATATATATATATATATATATATATATTATATATATATATATATTTTATTATTATTTATATTGGAACAGGAAAAAATATTTCCATATATATATATATATTATATATTATATATATATATATATATATATATATATATATATATATATATATATATATATATATATATATATATATATATGTTAAGGTTATTTATTTATATTGGAACAGGAAAAAAAAAGGTTTCCATTATTTTTATAGATTGGATTTGACCAAGCTGCTAAAAATTCATCATCTGCAACAAGGTTTTCATGGGAAGAGCACAAAAGATACTAAAGAGGAAGTCACTTGTCTTCATCCTTTCTTATCTTGACAGAATTGATTTTTAATCAAATTGCCTATTGTTAGAGTTTTCCTTAGTGTCTTATTTGAACAAGTTACTGTTAAAGACAGAAAAGAAAATAAATTATATATATATATATATATATATATATATATATATATATATATATATATATATATATATATATATATATATATATATATATATATATATATATATATATATATATATATATACATATGAGTGTGTGTGTGTATGTTTGCGTGAGAGGGAGTGAAGTAGCACTCTCGAGGCAATGTGATTACCCCCCATTGTGTATAGGGATGTTAAGAGAATCTACCATCTCATTCCGATGACCAATGGTACGCACCCTTTCGGGATCATCTCCACCTTCTACAAGGAGTTGTTTCTCCTTTCACACACATAAAAAAGTCCTCTAAAAAAATAATATTTTATGGCATCCTCAACAATAGCCTCAGAGAAGTCCGGAGGGTCGGCTTCCAAAAATAACCCCTCTTCCACTCCTTCCTCCATCACCTCTTGGAAATTGGTGGCTTCCGGTGATGGGGTTATCGCCAGCAAGTTTTTGTAACCATCTTGTCTGGATGCACGGTGCCTTTTTCTGCTTTCTCCTAATGCCTCTACACTCAATTTTAAGTCAAAGGCAGTTGTTGTGCCTACGTGAGCAACGATGTTTTTTGTTCGAGTGACTCTAATTTGGAGTCTTCTGAATTTTCCACCTGTTGCTTAAGCTCCTTTGCCATTCTACGACAAAATTAATTTGTTCTCATTATGAATCTCCTAATTCTACTGACTATCCTAAATTCTTCCACTGTCTAATCTCCAAAATTGAGCATATTCTCTCATCTACTCTTTTTCCGGAAATCATCATATTAGGTTATCAAAGTTTACCACCGACAATGACTTTCTTCTAGTTCTCATGATACAGCTGGTGAACGTACCTTCCATTTCACTATCAAAAACGACCTTGAGCGGTTGATGCAGCTCCTTAATTGTATTTCTGATCATCTTGGAGATGAACCCATCATTCTACAGGTTTTTCAAACATCTATTCTTCTCCTTAACCTGTTAGACTCTATCCACCTCTGAGTTTCTCCGATCACCTTCTTATTTCTGTATCCTCTTCCATCTTTTTAAGTCTTCCACAAAAAAAGACCCCGCCTATTGCAAGGAAACATTTGTAGCATTTCTGTGCCTCAAACTGGACGGACTTGCTGACGTAATTCTTTAATTTCCCATGGAATGATTTTCACTTCCATGGGAGGGATCCTAAGAAGGTTTACGTTCCTGATGGTATCCTTACTTTGGTCCTCAAAACTTATGCTTTCGAGCTTGTAACGTTCCTTCGTAAACTATATCGTCTCAGTCTTGCTACTTTAGTCTTCCCTTCTTACTAGAAACATGAGCTCATTTCAGCGTTTCCCGACCAATGGGAGTCCCTCTCAACCCTACATCTATCGTCCCATTTCTTTGACCTCCGTACTTTCTAAAGTTTTCTAATCTATCATTAACAAGAAGATTTAGATACATCTCTTTTCTTCTAATCTTATCCCCGATTTCCAGTATGGCTTTCGTAAGAAACGCACTACTGGTGATCTCCTTTCCCTTCTCTATGACTCTTGGTTTTTCGCTCTTCGACATTTCGAAGTGTCTTTTGTTGTCTCACTGGACATATCGAAAGTTGTCGATAGAGTCTGGCACAAAACTTTGATTTCTAAACTTCCCTCTTTCGGTATCTATCCTTCTCTCTGTGATCTTCTCTCTATAATTTCCTTTCCGGTTGTCCTGTAGCAGTCATCGTTCATCCTTTAAATCTATAATTTGTGATGTTCTTCAGGGATATCCCCAACACTTTTTCTACTTTTCAATAATGACCTTCTCTTTATTACTTCAGCTCCTATCCACTCCTATGCTCTTGACTCCACCATTCATTACTCCCTTCAATTTAAAGACGCCCCTCAAGAAAGAAAATCCTAAAAGAAAGTAAATCTCTCTACAAGAATACATAAAATAAGCCTAAACAACAAAAACAAAAAGAGAAAAACTTCAAAAAGAGAGAAAACGTTTGGAAGCGGCAAAAGATTTTGAATCATCATCTTAAATTTTGTGAACTTTGTGATATTAGTAAGCGAAATTTGCTTTCGTTCTTTTTATATATAGTTTGTTTTTGTTCTGAGCATTTATGTTTTATTTAAGATTTTTTTTCCGTTTGTTGAGTCTTGATTTTCGCTGTTTATGGCTGAGTTTTGGATTCGGCATTTTTGGAATTTCAGAAGATAGTGAGAAAGAAACTGAAGGTGAAAAAGAAACTTTTATTAAAATGTTTTGCCATATTTTACCTTTTAATATTGTTACAAATAAAATTTTGGTGGATGCGTTAAGTATTAACAATAAAATGTAAATAAAATAAAAAATTTTCATGGTGTTTAATTTATTATATTATATAATATATATATATATATATATATATATATATATATATATATATATATATATAATATATATATATATATATATATATATATATATATATATACAGAGAGAGAGAGAGAGAGGCAGAAATTAAATAAAAATATATTTAAAAAAACAGAACAAGCATTGAATTATAATTAAGTAATTAATGAAAGATCATTTGGCTCATAACATTTCATTGTTCCTGCAAAACATAATTATAAGCTCGAGCGCAAATTACATTAATTAAATAAAGCGAACACCTGCAGAACATTAAAA
>SEYY01019567.1:50000-52500 GCA_009176605.1 Armadillidium nasatum
ATTTCTGTTTTTAAATATCAAACCATTTCGATGATTTTAATCTTTTGAACTTCCATTAGTTTACTTATTTAATGAAATGCTAAAAGTAGCCTTTCAAAAGTAATTGAAATGTAACTGAATGAAAACTTCATTCATCCAAGCACCCATTCATAAAATCTAATTGAAAAAAAGAGGAGATCGTATTCCTATTTTCATCAGCAATAGATTTCCAATGACTAATATTTTAGCACTGATTTAAGAGAAGATTTGATGAATATTTTCAATTTAAAAATTTTTGAATTTTAGTTTTTAAAAATTCATAAATCTCTTTTTGATTATTTTTTGAGCCGAAATGAGAAATCATTTTAAGCAGTATATGATGCAATGCATTCACACACACACACACCACACACACACACATACATATATATATATATATTATATATATATATATATATATATATATTATATATATATATATATATATTATATATATATATATATATATATCACCTTATCCAGCATTATGCAGGGTGATGTCGATTGCAGAAAGTTTTAGCATTCCTGCAATCTCACGCGGGAAGAAGACCTGTTTGAAAAGGGTTCCCAACTCCCCAGCCTTTAAGGGAGAGTTCGATTTTTAAAAAAAAAAAAATTTTCATCCGATTCTCCTGAAAATTTCAATACATATTGCTTTTTCCCCAACGAAAAAACTCGATTCCGTATGTTTTTACGAGCGATTTAATGTTTAGCAGTTAAATCGGAATGTTTTTTCAAATTCAAATCTACAGTGAAGCCAAATAAAAAAAAAATTTTTCTGAAATTTAGAAGATATGTTCCTAATTTTATTAGCTACAAAACTTCTAATTGACTTTTGCTCCCAGAGTACACAAAAAATAGTATTAGCCCAAGACTGACCCACTATCGAAAGAAATTATTTTTTTTAAAAAAAAAATCCACATTTTCGAGGAAATTTTTTTTTTTTTTTTTTAAAAAGCATACTTGCTTCGTAAATAAATTTTAGCATACTTATAGAGGAGTGTTGGTGCTACAAATGCTTCTTTATACTTTATTCGATCTGATTTGTTTG
This sequence comes from Armadillidium nasatum, assembly GCA_009176605.1. Taxonomy (NCBI): domain Eukaryota; kingdom Metazoa; phylum Arthropoda; class Malacostraca; order Isopoda; family Armadillidiidae; genus Armadillidium; species Armadillidium nasatum. The sequence goes on from SEYY01019567.1 coordinate 51,070, forward strand.
TTTCAAGATATGATCTCTTAAAAAAGGTCCATTTTTGGGAAATTTTCAAAAATTCCAAAAGTTTGAGAGGCTATAACTTTCTTCAAACAATTGGCATTTAATAATGCTCTAAATAAAAGTTGTAGACCTATCTCTCCTCTAAACAATATCCAAAAATTTAAAAAATGCTCGAGAAGGATTTTTTTAAAAAATTTCTTTTCTACGAAAGGGTAAGAAAAATTTCAAAAAAAAATTTGACTGATTATACCTTTTTACCTGGACGTGATATCAAAAATCTGTTGCGACGAATGCAAGCAGTTGGGGCTAGGATTATTCAGGGAAATTTTCACCTCATGTGTACCAAAATTTTGACCCCGCTAATCATTTTTGTCGACTTTTGACCACTAATAACTATGAAACCGTTATAAACTCATAAAAACGCTAAAAATTGATCTTTTTCACCGGGAAAAAAGCTATATACACAGCAAATTTCAGCTCAACCGGTCAAAAAATAAAAATTTCCTTTCAAAATAGCAACTTGCTCTTTTTTTTTTTTAATTAGAACCATAAAAAGAGCTATTCTTCATTTGACTCGACTGCGAGGAAATAACCATCCTTTATTGACCAAAAGTTACTTCTAACTTAATCCTATTTTTTCTTTTAATATTTATTTTCCTTTTTACTGCGGAAAGTACGTTGTGTCGAAAGATGTGTTGCTTCACAAAAAATAATTTTATTAAATTTTTTAAATACTTTCAAAAGAAATACTAAAAATTTATAGCGAAAAATATTTTTTTTTTTATTTAACTTTGGTCAATATCATTCTTCTTATCAACAAACTCTGCAACCTCAGGAAGAAGATCTCAAAGCTTCATATCCAACCGCCTTCCCTTCTTTTCTCTTCTCTTCCTCTTTTCCTCTCTTCTCTTCTGCTCTTCTCTTCTCTTTCTACTTCCAGCCACACTACACACACACACACACATATATATATATATATATATATATATATATATATATATATATATATATATATATATATATATATATATATATATATATATATTTCCCCATTCACCTTTCCCACCAGTGGGATAGTGCCCATCACAGTTCTCTCACACACAATAATCCAGATATTTAAACACTTCTACCTCCTCAAATTTCTCTCCCCCTACCTCGACATCCCCCGTTCATCCCCTCTTGTTACCACCTCCCTGCCCCCAATCCTCATCACTTCGGTTACCCTCAATCCCTTAGACGCACATCCCTCACAAAGTGCTTCACCAACATTCTCAACTTCTCCCCAGAGTCCTTAACTAACACCGCATCTTCTGCAAACAACAAGAGTGTTACCTCCCATTCATCCTCTCCACTTGTCAACCTAACACCCTTCCCTTCCCTATACATCCCCCTACTTTAAACCATTCCGTCTGTTCCCTCCTCACCCTCACCCTC
>SEYY01019568.1:2500-20000 GCA_009176605.1 Armadillidium nasatum
GCCTTATTTTTTACTAAATAATTCAGGGTTGGCATAATAAAAATCAAATTAAATAAATCAGTTGATTTTTCCGTGATTTTCTTTTTTTTTGGGGGGGGGGGATTTTTTATTTAAAAATAAAAAAAGAATAACGTCACTGTCTTCATATTTTTAAGTTCAAAATATTATATAAGAATTAAAAAAAAAAGAAAATAAATTAAAATTAATATAAATTTAAGCAGTTTATCGAGCTGGGAGGTGGAAATTAATCAACATCCAACGATATTTTTTGCAAAATTAGTGAAATCTGCAACACTGTTTTACTTTTTAATTCTGGCTTTAGATATTTGTTATATAAAATTTATTAATTTTAAAATTTCAAATAACTATATTTTTTAATTTAATTATTTTGTTTATTTTTTATTATCATTATTATTATTATTATTATTATTATTTTTTTTTGCAATTTGTAAAATTAAAAAATTTATAAAAATTAATTATTATAAAATATATATATATATATTATATATATATATATATATATATATATATATATATATATATATATATATATATATATATATATATATATATATAATATATATATATATATATATATATATATATATATATATATATATATATATTATATATATATATATATATATATATATATATATATATATATATATATATATATATATATATATATATATATATATATATATATATATATATATATATATATATATATATATATATATATATATATATATATATATATATATATATATATATTTAATGAAACCCAAATTCATGTAAAGTGATAATAAGAAAACCTGTTGTGAATTAACCAGTATCAAACAACCAAATACACATTAGACCAACAAACTTGGTATTCCATCTCTTTAAGACCAATATTTTACAACTTAATGACTGCTGGAAACACATATTTTTGGTTTATCCTAGTTTTAGTAGTCAAAAGGGTAAATAATAGTAGCACAAATTACTTTTGATAGTTTAAACAAAGTTACAGTTATATATATATATATATATATATATATATATATATATATATATATATATATATATATATATATATATATATATATATATATATATATATATATATATATATATATATATATAAGATGAGCATAATTATTAAAATGTAATTATATACTATGACAAAAACTGTTCTCTTTGATAAAGTTATATTTTCAAACAAGCGAATATGTTTGTGAATGAAGTTATTATTCAGTTGGAAAATATTCAATTAATTAACGAATATTTATTATCCAAGTCATTAAAATATTCTAGATTTAGACTTTAGGTTTTGAGATTATATAATATATATATATATATATATATATATATATATATATATATATATATATATATATATATATATATATATATATATATATATATATATATATATATATATATATATATATATATATATATGTTCTTGCGGGCTAAGGATTCCTTTAAATTAACATTTTCTATTTTTTGATAAAAACAAATATTTTAACTCAAAGTGGCAATAAAGTAATTTCATGAATTAATTTAATATATATTTAAATCAATTTATATTATTATTATTAATTTTTTTCTTTTTTTATTATTATTTTAAAATTTTTTATCAAATTTATATATTTATATATATATATATATATATATATATATATATATATATATATATATATATATATATATATATATATATATATATATATATATATATATATATATATATATATATATATATTTCATTTATTATTATATCATTATAATTTCCATTAAATAATGAAATAAATCTACGGAGTTTCAAACTGATATTTAAAAATTCTTAAATTTATTTTAAAAGAGAAAAATAATGCAACTACTTAAAAGGCTTAGAAAAGTGCTCATTCAAATAATAATAATAATAATAATAATAATAATAATAATAATAATAATAATAATAATAATAATAATAATAATAATAATAATTTTTTAAAATTAAAAAATAAAATAAAGTAAAATAAAATTACTTAAAAGTATCAGGACAAATAATAAAAAGAATAAATAAAATAATAATAAATAAAAAATATAAATAATTTTTTTTTATAAAAAAAAAAATAATAATAAAAAAGTAATAGTAATAAATATAAAACTATCTGGTCCTCACTTAACATAGGCATTTTACGGTACTTGTATTGTTATATATATATATATATATATATATATATATATATATATATATATATATATATATATATATATATATATATATATATATATATATATATATATATATATTATATATATATACATATATTTTCCAACTCTCGTGGGGTTGGTTGTGTTAAATAGGATTGGATCATATACCTTTCAGCCAAAGTCCAACACTTTACCACTGTTCTACACCAAGCAATTATTTCAAATGTTATTTCCATTTAAGATTCGAACCCTTGACTTCCAGGACAAGAATCCGAAACGCAACCACAGTGCCTGATATATATATAATATATATATATATATATATATATATATATATATATATATATATATATATATATATATATATATATATATATATATATATATATATATATATATATATATATATATATATATATATATATATATATATATATATATATATATATATATATATGACTTATTAAAGAATTAAAACAATTAATAAATTATGAATTTTATCTGAAAACAAAATCAATAAATAAAATTATTAAAAAGTGAAATATAAGTAAAATATATGCAATAAAATTTATAAAGGAGAAATTATACCAAAATTATAAATTTTTAAATATTATATATATATATATATATATATATATATATATATATATATATATATATATATATATATATATAATATATATATATATATATATATATATATATATATATATATATATATATATAGTAAGTAAGTAAAAAAACAATGGTTAAAGGTAACTATTGTTTGTTCACATGAAATGTCATTCAAAACTGTTTTAAGTTATCATAATTTTAAAGATTTTTTTCTCAGATTTTTGGCCATCAATGTCTGTACACTCAGTCATATTCTGAAGACTGCGATGACTCGACGAGCAATGTCAGCTGCAACAGCGGATGTCTCTCGCTGAATAAAACCTTAAAGGCGTCAACGGTTTGTGGTCGATGAGTATACATTCGTGATTTAAACTCCACAGAAAACAATCACAAGGAGTGAGGCCAGAGGACCCAAACATAGCCATACAATAAGGTCAACCGATCTAGAAACTTAAAAATGGTAATGTTCTTTGAGTTGTATGTGCTGTAACTTCATCTTACTGAAACAATACACTGCGTTCCACAAGGTCAGGATGTTCGAATTGGTGGCCTTAAAAGGTTTTCGAGTATATGGATGTAATGGAAAGAAATTACGGTAACAGAAACACCACTAATATAAGAAATAATGACCCATGGTGCCAACATCGGCAACAATGCTCTACACAGTCACTAGTTCGGAGTCCAAGTCTTTTGTCTTCAAACTAATAGCGGAACGTTTGATTGCATGCTTAAACAGTCCCTTGAGTAAAAATGGACTTCGTCATTGCACAAGAGAGTAATAGTGTATCTTTCTGACCATGTTGCAGAATATTCTCTCATAACTTCTGCAGCCTAACCAGTGCGTAGCATTGCATTCTTGCACAACCATCATTTTAAATGGATGGAATGGGGATCTTGGGTTAAAATTCTACTAGCAGCTTTTTTTCGTGATCTTTCATGGAAGATCACATTACCTCTCTTTCTAAACAAGCTTTTAAGAGGTTGAGTACTCTAAGGCTACTTCGAATTTTTTTCACTTCACCCCAGTTAGTTACTCTTTATATAGGTGTTGTTCGATTCTGTGAGTAGTTCGACTCACATACCTGGAGTAGTTCCACACAAAAAATTCCCCTCGAAAAGGTGGTCTAAGGTTTTTCCACCTCATAAACTTTTTCGCTCTTACTAATTTTTGCAATCTTTTTCGGCCCATCAAACGGTTACGACATTTTCTCTAGACTAGACTATCGCTATTACAACGAACTCTGCTCTTCTGAACTCTCCCGTTGCGTACCACCTAAACTGAGAAAGGCAAAGAGCAAAATGCAAGAATGTGAAACGAAAGTGTTAAGATTGATAATGGGAATAAAGAGACCGGACAGAGTTAGGAACGATGATGTGAGGGCGGAGCTGGGGTTGGAGAGCATATTGAAGCTTATGGGGAGAGGACATTTATGGTGGTTTGGACATTGTAAAGAGGATAAACAAGATGTGCATTTCTACACAGTCTCATCCATTCTATGTCCAACTCTTTGACGCCAAGACTCAACCGATATCCTTAATCTTACATGTACTTTACTGATTTCACCTGAAAAATACTCCCTTTACCAATTTTCTTTTGACTTGCACACCTTCAAACGCAATATCGGTACATGTCAGCCTTTAATCCACCATGCTTAAGACATTCTCCAACTTTGGTGGAAATTCATATACCTATGGTCTTTGCCCACCAAAGGGAATATATATATATATATATATATATATATATATATATATATATATATATATATATATATATATATATATATATATATATATATATATATATATATATATATATATATGTATAATATATATAAAATTAGTTCATGATTGTAATGTGAATATTAAAAAAAATTTGATTCATTTCTGTATTTATTCAACATGAATAACCAAATATTATTATTATATATATAAAATATAATATATATATATATATATATATATATATATTATATATATATATATATATATTATAATATATATATATATATATATATATATATATATATATATATATATATATATATATATATATATATATATATATATATATATATATATATATATATATATATATATATATATATATATATATATATATATATATATATATATATATATATATATATATATATATATATATTATATATATATTAATTAATAATAATTAAATAATATAATAAAAAATAAAAAAATAATTTAAAAAATTAATATTTAATTAAAATAATAATATTTAATAATTTGAAAATTTTTTCTCATAATTATTTAATTTTACCGGTATCCGGATAAAAAAAGTAGGATATGCCGGATAGCCGGATCGTAATCGGATATCCGGTCCATCCTAATATATATATATATATATATATATATATATATATATATATATATATATATATATATATATATATATATATATAATATATATATATATATATATATATATATATATATATATATATATATATATATATATATAACGTTACTCTTCAAGGGAGAGGGCTAATTTTTTTTTTTTTCATTTCGGTTCGCTGATAATAATAATAATAATAATAATAATAATAATAATAATAATAATAATAATAATAATAATAATAATAATAATAATAATAATAATAAATACAAAAATAATAATGAAATCAAGACATGTTTCATAATGCGTTTTTATATCAACTTTAAAAATCCGAATATAAAGGAAAACCTTTTTGATGGTTTGAAATTTTAATCACTTATTTGGTAAATAAATACTTAATATGCAAAAGTTTAGCAAATAATTATTATTATTATTATTATTATTATTATTATTATTATTATTATTATTATTATTATTCTTTAAGTGACATTTTACATAATTTTCACATTATTTGGTTTAATATTTTCGAAATAATAATAATAATAATTATTATTATTGTTTATTATTATTATTTTTATTATTATTATTATTATTTTTATTATTATTTAAGTTACATTTTACATAATTTTCACATTACTTGGTTTAATATTTTCGAAATATTATTATTATTATTATTATTATTATTATTATTATTATTATTATTATTATTATTATTATTATTATTATTATTATTATTATTATTATTATTATTATTATTATTATTATTATTTTTATTATTAAGATTATCATTATTATTATTATTATTATTATTATTATTATTATTATTATTATTAAATTAATTAACCTTAATACTTTAAGTTTATTTATAAATTTTAATAAATAAAAAAAAGAAAAAAAAGAAAAAAATTTCCTTTCCAAAGGGTAATAAATTTATTAATCAGAAAAAATCAATTCTTTAAAATAACTTTAAAAATTGAACTGTTAATTATTTCATATTTACTTCATAAATGAATTAATTTCATATGAATTATTATTATTATTATTAAATAAAAAATAATAATTCTTTCAATAATAATAATAAAAATAATAATAATAATAATAATAATAATAATAATAATAATAATAATAATAATAATAATAATAATAATAATAATAATACAAAATTTACGTGAAAAAACAAATAGGCAAAAATGAAGAAAAACGAAATAAAATGAGAAACTGAGATAAAATAAAACGAATATGATTTCTTTTTATGAATTAGTTTGGCTGAACGAAAAGTTTAGAAAACAGTAAAAGAAAAGAAATTAGGGGAAAAACTGTTAAAAAAAAAGGGTAAATCGGATGGGGGAGTGGTGGGGGATAAATTTAAAGAAAAAAAAAGATATAAAGAAAGATGAGAGTATCTAAAAAGGAAGACGGGTGGATGGACGGGAAGAAAAGAAGTTTGGGAGGTGGGGGGGAAGAGAAGCACACATACATATAAACCCCCTAAATTAATTTTCATCAGGTCCCCAACTCAAACAAAACGAAGAAAAGTAGCGCTGTCCTTGCAACTTTTGGCGGATATTAATCTTAGTTAATTAAGAGACGAACCGACGTAAGAAATTCATCTTAAAAAAAAGTAGCCTTGCCTAGGCCTTCTTCTCTCCATCTAGCCTAGGACCCTCCCCTTCAAACTAGGCCTTGATTCTAAAACTCGTCATTAATATTTGCGGTCGTTATGTTTCAGATACAAGAAATTAAACATATTTTTGCATAAGTTTTTAAATTGCATATATATAATATATATATATATATATATATATATATATATATATATATATATATATATATATATATATATATATATATATATATATATATATATATATATATATATATATATATATATATATATATATATATATATATATATTAATATTTGATTAATTACCTTTATCTAACATGAACGCGCATGAAAAATATAAACAATTTACTTAAACTTTATTTTATATAAAAGAGCAAATAACTGCTCAAAATTTCTAAAGTAAAATAAAATATCAAATGATTCGATACTGAGGATAAAATATCGACAAATTGACTTTAAAAATATTATCGATATTTTTCGATACTATCGTAAACAAAATATATATATAATATAATATATATATATATATATATATATATATATATATATATATATATATATATATATATATATATTATATATATATATATATATATATATATATATATATATATATATATATATATATATATATATATATATTATTTCTCCTCGAAAACTCAATTCCTTCATCTCTCCACTCAAAACAATCTTCCACACAACTATGATATCTTCTTCGAAAACACACAATTCAAGCCTTCATCTGTTCTTAATATTCTTGGTGCTTCTTATTCTCGTGACCTTTCTTGGAAGGATCACGTTACTTCTCTTTTTAAAACAAGCTTCTAAGAGGTTTGATGTTCTGAGGCGCCTTCGTAATTTCTTCACGCTAACCCAGTGGTTCGCCCATGTATGGAGTACGCCTCAAAACATCTATGGTGGTTCCATTCATACCGCTCTAATTGAAAAGGCAGATTCCAGGGTTTTTCGTCTTACAAACTCTTTCGCTCTCACTAATTCCCTCCAGTCTCTCTCTGAACGTAAAACACTATGCTATCGCTATTTCAATGGACACTGCTCTTCTAAACTCCTTCATTAATATGGGTTCGTACGACACGTCTGCAGTTTCATCCTTTCTCTGTCCAACTCTCTGACCACAGACTTAACCACTATGCACATTCTTACATATTCCCTACTGATAAAGTCTGGAACACACTCCCTTTATCTGTTTTTTCAATATCCTTTACTTGCACACTTTTAAACGCCATGTATCGAAATATGTTGGCCGTTAACTTTAACAGGTTATATATATATATATATATATATATATATATATATATATATATATATATATATATATATATATATATATATATATATATATATATATATATATATATATATATATATATATATATATATATATATATATAATATATATTATTTTATAATTTTTAATGCAATTATAAATTGCGAGGACATGAAAAAAAAAAAATTTAAAAATAAAAAATGAAAAATAAAAATAAAATTATTCAAGAGCAATTTTCCAACTATTCAAAAGGGTTAATTAAAGCAATTAAAATTATAACAATTATCATGTATTTAAAAATAATTTCAAAGAGGATTATTTTATGAATGAAAAAAAAAAAAAAAAAAAATGAAAAAAAAAAAAAAAAAATGGAAAGAAAAATATATATATGTATATTCATAAGGCTCTTTTCAGACTTTGAAACTTTTGGGGTATAATTATAGTCCCATTATGGAATATATTATATATTCATTTATTCTAATAGGATTATATATATATATATATATATATATATATATATATATATATATATATATATATATATATATATATATATATATATATATATATATATATATATATATATATATATATATATATATATATATATATATATATATATATATATATATATATATATATATATATAGATATATATAGATTGGCTGTCTACAGAAGTGGATGATTGAGAGGCAGAGGGGAAAACGAAATTGAGGAACAATCTAAGAAAGGCTGAGAAAATAAAATTTTAAAAGCTATAATGCTTGAAAGTTTTTTGAGGTCTTTTGAGATAAGAATAGCTAAAGAATGAAGAACATGTTTGTCAACAGCATCAGATTATGGGAGAAGAGTTGTGGCTTTAATTTAATTACTTGCAACATGATCTTGACAAAATTCTTCGAGAAAGGGAGAAAGATCTAAGAAGATGGTAGTCCCAAGGAAAAAGTGAATTCCCTATCGGGAGTGCAATATTCAACACTAGCATTGAAAGCCGATACGCTGAGCTTGTTAGGTTATCTCTAACTGCATTGCCCACCAACTGAAGAACTTCAACTACCAAATTCTACATTACGGCAGCAAGATATACTGGAGTTCCAGGGACGACCAGCTGTTTCCCTTTCTTAAAAGATGATTAATGTGTCAACTAGGAACTGAAGACCGGCAAGACTAAGGAGAATATTCTTCTTAGCATTCTAACTTTTTATATTATATATATATATATATATATATATATATATATATATATATATATATATATATATATATATATATATATATATATATATATATATATATATATATATATATATATATATATATATATATATATATATATATATATATATATATATATATATATATATATAGTATATATATATATATATATATATATATATATATATATATATATATATATATATATATATATATATATATATATATATATATATATATATATATATATATATATATATATATATATATATGGGTGTTGTTCACCCTGTATGGAGTTATGCATCACACATCTGGGGTGGTTCCACACTCACATACAGCTCTCCTTAAAATGGTAGGTCTAGGACTTTTCGTCTTATCAACTCTTCTGCTCTCACTAATTCTCTCCAGTCTCTTTCTGCCAGTCGAACTGTTGCGTCACTCTCTCTATACTATTACTATTACAATAAACACTGCTCTTCTGAACTCTCCTCCATTGAGGAGGGCTCGAGCGACAAGCCTTTCAACACATTCTCATATTTTGTGTGTACAACACTACCACCCTAGACTTAGACGCTATGCTTAATCTTATATGTAGACTACTGGTAAAGTCTGGAACACACTCCCTTCATATATATATATATATATATATATATATATATATATATATATATATATATATATATATATATATATATATATATATATATATATATATATATATATATATATATATATATATATATATATATATATATATATATATATATATATATATATATATATATATATATATATATATATATATATATATATATATATATATATATATATATATATATTATATATATATATATATATATATATATATATATATATATATATATATATATATATATATATATATATATATATATATATATATATATATATATATATATATATATATATATATATATATATATATATATATATATATATATATATATACGAGCGCGTAGGATTTTAGTAAAAACACCAAGGTAAGCTGAATCTACATTAATTAATTTAATCGACACTATATAATTACTTCACATTGTTTAATAAATAAAACAAAATAAATTAACGTTCGATAGCAGTTCACTTTCCCATCATTTTCTATTGTCGTTCATGTATTTTTTTGACGACGAAACACCATCAAGGATATCCATTGTTCTGTTTGAGGGAGTCTTCGTGTATTGTTCAGCTTCTGGATCACTAGGAGAGGATACTTTTCCAAAACATCCGCAGCATTTAAAGCATCGATAAAATTTGTTTTCAGTGTGTAAAGCTTTTCGTTTTTATTTTTCTGGGGCTAAGCTCCCGGTTACTAAAAAGGCGACCAAGTCCTTTTGCCTGTATCGGTTCAAGTCTTTTTGAGATTTGAACATTGTCTGCTAATTTTCTTCCTCGGCACAAATTAAAGGGAATTTCTTCTTTGACTTAATGTTTATATGAGAGCTATTCACACATTTGTAAATACCATTTGTACACTTTTGCATGACATGATTAATGGAAGAGTCCGCCCTAAATGAGTTGTCTAAGTTGCGTATTTCAAAATATTAGGTTATTAAGTTATGAAATAAATAATGCAAAGATTAATCTTTAAAATTAAATTTGTAAAAGAAAAAAAATGTTTGAGGTGCTACTTAAATGTGACATAAAAAGGCTTTCATAAACTTAAAACGATACATCAATAAATTCTGAAGTCAAGCCTTGCACAAGTTTTATTTTTCTCATAATGGTTTTTAAAAAAATTATTTAAAATTTTGATCATATAATCTTAATTTATAAGTGATCAAAGCAATGTGAAAAAATATAGTACTGAAGGTCACTGGCATTGCCAAGTCGCCTACTTATTCCTTTTATGCTTTTAAAGCTTCGACATTTCTAAAAATTTATTACATTTTATTTGCTAAATTTTGATTTTAATGCCTAAAATCGACTAATTATAACTTCAAAATTACCAAATTTGACTAATTTCAACATTCCCTACTTCAAGTTTTACCTTGAAGCACATTCTCTTTTCAATTTTAAACCACTTTAAACATTATCTTGAGGTTTACTTCAAATTACCTTCTATATAAGTCTGGTTCTATCATGCCAGGTGAATTAATTTTTGTTGGCTCATTCTATAATCTACTTATATATTACTCGACTATTTAACCACCTTGAATTAGTTAGTACTTCAAATACTAATAAATACTAGTGGTGGACAGGAAATTAGCTTTCAGCATTTGTGGTTGCGAATGCCAAGAGTTAAGATATACCAATTTTAAGTTAAAACATTTAAAAAATATTAATACTAATATGCATTCCATTAAGTTAAAACATTTAAAAAATATTAATACTAATATGCATTCCATCAATCTCTTCTCTCAATCACCACTCATATAGAAAAGTTTTATAAATTCATGATCTGCATCTATCTTTATATATATGAAGTTTTCATATAGCAAATAAACAGTTTTTTAATATTGCCCTTCCACAATTTTTAAAACCAAAAAAAAAAAAAAAAAAAAAAAAAAAAAAAAAAAAAAAATTCAAAGATTTGCACGTTCTGCATAAAGGTAAAAACTTCAAAGAATCTCCAGTCATCACATTAATTTATATAAATATTTAATTTAGGATAAGACGTTTAAAAAAAAATATTCAAAATCTGGGGAGAAGCGGAATCCTTCGAGGTAAAATACAGTAAATTTTTTTTACCAATGGTTATTACATATGTAAGAATTTGCCCGCAATTAAAGTAAATTTCAGTTTCAACTGTACTTAATGAATCCACGAGTAATGAAATTACACTTACTTTTAGTTATATTATTTCGTCAAAAAAGTTTCAATACACCTTAGCATTAAAATTCCAAACCAGAAAAGATCTCATTTTTGTGCAGGTCTTTGAGGGTTCAAAATAAATAAATAAAATAAATAAAAAAGTAAATAATTAAATAAAGAAATAAAATAAATAAAGCTGAATGTAAAATTACAATATCTTATTTTAAGCCAAATTCAACAAGTAGTTTCCTTTTTTATTTTATATTTTTCCATTGAAAGATCCTCAATAATTACGCATTCACAGAACAAGATCGATGATATTCCGATTATAAATGTGTACGTCCTCATAAAATTCGTCCAATAAATACTGGCGATCAAGAGAGAACAATTTGCATTTTGTTTTAAAACCAGTTAAAAACTAATGAATACCGTTTTTAAAAGAATTTTCTTTAAAGCAAATTTTCATTCAGGAAACATTTTACAAACAAGTCATTTGTAAATTTAATAAACAATTTGGTATAATAAAAACAGACATACAACTTCTTACTTTTATTTACTCTTTTTACTCTTAATCTTTCTCAAATAGAATTCGAGTTCTTTTCCTTCAAGGATATAACCATCAGCTCTTCCACTTTGTCCAGGGCGGGAAGATATACAAGCTGTAAAGAAAAGAAAAAATATTAAGCAAAAAATGCCGAATAAAAGCACAATTAGCAGTACATATAAACAAAATCAGAGTAACTATGACAAAAGCATCACTGACCAAACAAAATCAAAACGATTTTGATGTAAAGATCTAGCCTTAAAAATATCATCACGAAAATTTTATTTCACTTATATAATGATTAAATATTTTAAAAATTCTTTCTTACGTCATTACGTGCCATGAAAAATAATTAAAACTGACAATATCAAAACCTGTCCCTAATACTATTCAATTGATAAATTATAACCTTTCAAATTATTCATAAATCTCTTTCAGCAAAAATGCAATTTTATTATTAACAAAAAATCTGGACTTTGGTAAATGCGTTTGCACTTAAAACTATATTGCTAAGAACATACAAAACCAAATATGAAGTATTCCACTATCATTTTTGTTGCTTTTAAGACACGGGATCAAAATCAGTTTAATTTGATAATTCATATCCCATTGATTTAAAAATATGCAAATATAATTAATTTAAATTAAAAATTTCAATTTTATTTTCAACTTATTTGCTACTATAATTCCATAGAATTACAAATTTAAAATTAAATAACCAACAAATTCAACAGCACAAAAATGCAATTCAAAACATTACCTAGAAGACGACCAGTTAAAAATTGTTCTTCTACAGCAGGCTCAACTTTAGCTTTCTTTTGTCTTTCCTTATATTTCTTCTCTGTTTTCTTAGATCTCTTTTTGTGGAGAACTGCTTCTTCCTCTTCACTCTGAAAGTTGGGGGGGAATAAATTATATGACAAAAACTTCCCAATGTGATTTTTCTTTTTTTTAAACTATTTAAAAATCTCATTTAAATCGAACATTTTAAAAGCTAATACCTTACACCATATTAAAATTGTTAAACATTATACTAACCACATTAAGCATCTTTTATTTTTTTTCCAATTTCTTCCAAGTCAAAAATATAACCAAATTCCCAAAAATCATTTTCAAGAAAATACCATTTTCCAACTGGTTTTTAAACAAAAAAATTAATATAAAGCTTACCAATTTTGCGCCCTTTTTGCGACCTAATGGTGTTGCATAATGTGCTTCATACCACTGCCGGAAAGGAGTAGCATCGATAACAACAATAGCGTTCTTCACCAAGGTTTTCGTTCTTACCAATTCATTGTTGCTAGCATTGTAAACAACGTCAATGATACGAGTTTTTCTAGTTTGTCCTGTAAATATTTATTATAAAACAAATTAAAAATATGACTTACAATATGAATTCCATATTCAATAAATAGATAAAATAAATATTAAATTTATTAACACACGTTTTATCAATTTTATAATTTACAAATGCTGAACAGAATGAAGTTAATATGATTTTTAATCATGTCTAAGAATTAAAAGCTACAAAGAAATAAAAATACTGAATTGAGCTGGACTTTTCTTTTTATTTATTTATTAAAAAGTGGAGTTTGGAGTAAATTTCAAAATGCCAGACAATATTAAAATGGAGCCAGCAAAAAATTTTTTTTGCCAACTCTGCTTCCCCATTTTTCCAAATTTTTTTTTGCTACTATTATGAGAAATAAATCTTTCAATATCCATATAGAGTTTAGAAAGAATATCTAAAACCCATGACACTTTAAATATTTTGCAAACAAGAACACAGTATCATTAGGATCTCTTTATAAATATGGACAGAATATCTAAAAACTTATATCCATATAGAATTAATTATGCACTTTCATTTCTTATCAAAATCTTCAGGTTTGAAGCTGAAAGAATTGAAAGCTTTATATTCACTAGTGAATATAATAATCAAAACTGTGGTTTAAATTTTTCAGTTAATAAATCCAATTGTTTCAACATGTTCCTTTGATGTTAGATACTGTTTCAAATTCCCATCACAGTGAACTATCAATGGTGTCTCTGATTTGAATTTTCTTTAAATATGTAGCTATGTGTTTTCTTTGTGCCATTTGTTGACGAAAAACAGAAGTTCGATTTATATTTATTTTGCTTACATCATGGCCCAAAGAACAGGCAGTTTCAGTTAGAACATATGTGGTTGCCAGATCAGACATCTTCGTTCTATCCAAGCTACAGGCAAGGAGGGTGTGATGTTGGTTCTGGCTCTTTTCACTTTTTTACACTTAGGAGAATTTACCCCACCAACAGCCCCTTGAATATTTTTATCATCATCTGAATCAATTTTGATGACGGTAGATGAGGATCTACTTGAGGACTCTAGTTGTGCTAAAGTATTTAATGCAGAAGCTTATTCTTTGGCTCTCAGATTTTTTTCTGAAAGTAGTTCTTGTCTTTCACGACATCTAACTTATATTATTAGATCTGTCTACAGTACTCATTCTTCCCTCTTTACTTTGGGCAATCAAGAAGGCTTATCATCTGCATTCTTTATTTTATTTAAAGCATCTGCATGGCCTACATAAAAAAGGTCTTACTATTAGTTTTTCAATGGATTCTCACGGGCTATTTGACTAAAAGAATGACGAGTCCTTCATTTCTTATTAATTGATTAATTGGTAATCTTTGTAAGGCTTTTCAATTTTTATTGAAAAGTTTTAAAATTTTTGCCATATCCAAAAAACTCTTAACATTTCAGTTGTTTGAGTTGCAACATGTTTCCTACAGGTAACTATAGAAAAATATTTTTTTTTTTTTTTTTTTTTTATTATTTTATATTTTTTTTATATTTTTTTTAAAAATATTTTCCTACATAATCATATATTTTCATGGTGAATAGTGAAAATTGTGCAAAGGTTCATTACGTTTCATTAATAAAACTTTGTGATCCATGTGCAAGATGTTCCTATTGACATAACTCCAAAAATTTTTTTGCCTACAGTGTTTTATTTTCCTAAAATACAACAAGTTGATGAGGTAGGAACGAAGTAATTAAAACTTTTGATTTTAAGGACCAACCTCTATATATCTACAATCTACCTCTCCCAGGAAGGGTTTTCACCCTGTCAGTGGAACCAGCATCTTTCCCCATCTGCTTGTAGAAGTTCTCCCAGGGCCCTCTAAAAGATCATGTTTTTCGGCTTGTTCGTCTCCATGCCGGTCCATAAGTCTTATCCAGACACTCAGGTAGGGTTTTTACCCTTTCAGTAGGACCAGCATCGTTTTCAAACTAACCTCTAAACACTCTCTCCAAGAGGTCTTCAAAAGATTGTGCTTCTCCGAGCTATGGCTTCCAATGCTGGTTCTGGAATAGTTAGCTGGATGGCTAGTCCTGTCGTCCTTGCATTTATTTCTCTTCACATGATCCGATCCTGTCGTCGATTTCCAAACCTCATGTTTCCAAATTTAAATTCCTAATGTTAAGGTTTAATTTTTCATTAAAAGCCGAAAGTCCATTATCTTGAAAGATTTGTTGCTCCTCTATAGATTTTGAGATATAATTTTATCGAAACATTCAATTTATTTTTTTTTTTTTAAGGCAAAAATATTTTCCAAAATTCTAATTTTAAAATAAATTTTAGCTATTAGTTTTTTTAAAAATTTTGTTCAGTACTATCTTAATGCATAAACCTTCTCTCTTCTTTTCTCTCCTCAATCTTCTTTCTGATTCTTCTCGATTTTCTTTTCCCATCTGCTTTTAGGCACATCTACTCTCGACGACGTCCGAATCATATATATATATATATATATATATATATATATATATATATATATATATATATATATATATATATATATATATATATATATATATATATATATATATATATATATATATATATATATATATATATATATATATATAATAATAATAAAAAGGTATAAAATTTCTTCATTCTTCTATAAAGATTATACATACCTTCTGAACCCCAAGAATAATTTCCAGTATCAAGTCTTAATGCTCTAAATTTGAGTCCTCCACCTCTTATTCTTACAGTATGAACTCTTTTCTGGCCAAGCTGTAATTTTTATAATATATTATATATATATATATATATATATATATATATATATATATATATATATATATATATATATATATTATATATATATATATATATATATATATATATATATATATATATATATATATATATAAAATCAGAGTAACTATGATAATTGCCTCAAAGACCAGGCAAAATTAAAACAACTTTGCATTAGAGGTCTGGCAAAATAAAGGTGCATCATTTAGATTTATTTTTACCAATAAAACTTTCTAAATAATAAAAATTATTCGTAAATTTCAATTTTTTTTCAGTGGAATGATCTTCATTTAACCTTTAATTAATTATAAACTCTGTCAACTATTTTTGTAGATGTCAGAGTGAAAATTACAAGTTGAGAAAATCAAAATATCAATACCAATGTAATTAAAAAAAAATTTTATTATTATTATTATTATTAATGATTAACTTAATGGGAAAATTGAATAAATTCTCTATACCTTGGTGTTGGCTGATGGGCGACCCAACTCAAATTTCCTCTTCTTACGAGGTTGAACCTTTTTCCCTCCAGTGGCACGCCTCTTGTGCCAGTGATCTCTTGAAATACCTTATTAAAAATATATATATATATATATATATATATATATATATATATATATATATATATATATATATATATATATATATATATATATATATATATATATATATATATATATATATTGGGATGAGTGAAGTATCGGTATCGGTAAGTATCAGTATCGGTAAAAATTTTGTATAGTAGTAAAGTATCGATATCAATAGTGGTATCGGCAAATAT
>SEYY01019568.1:22500-25000 GCA_009176605.1 Armadillidium nasatum
TCTAGCTTCTAAACATGTTCTGACACTTTCAAACTAGCACTGATAATCATACCTAAATCTTTTTCTTTATCTAAAGACTTGAGTCATTTCCCATACATTTTGTAACTGCAAAAACTTACTTTATTAGTGAAATTTATTTGACACTTTTCAGCTCAACCAAGAAGTCTATTTAAAAGTATTATTTATACATTCCTCAATATTTTTAACAGAACAGGACAGTTCAGCTTGGCATCATCAACAAGCTTAGAAACTAAACATTTAATCCCCTTATCCAAAACATTAATAAAGATTAAGAATAAGAGGCTCCAGCATAGAACTTTGAGGAACCTACTCTTTACCAGCTCCCATGATGATTTATTGCCATTTAATACTACAACACTGGTCTCCTGTTCTTCAACCACTCCTGTATCCAGTCTTGAAGCCCCTTCTAAACTGTACTTGGTATTAAAGCATTTTCTTAAAAATGTAAGCCAATTTATATTTACTTTTGCACTTGCAGTATAAATATTTGGTAACTTAGTGAAAGGCCCTGACAACTAATTTTCACCAATTTTTGCAAAGAATACTTCAAATGCATTAAAATGAAGAATGCAATAAGTGTCAGTGCAGCCTGTAACATTATTTATTGAAATAACAAATATCTTTACTTTATACTCCAATAAATATTTGTTTAACACGAAGAACATTCAATGACTTTCAGTTGCGATGAATTAAAATATAAAACTATGATTGCTGTAATTGATAAAAAAAAAAACTGACATTATTAATCGAACATGGTAGCCAAGAATACTTGGACAAATTTTGTTACAAAAGCATATATATATATATATATATATATATATATATATATATATATATATATATATATATATATATATATATATATATATATATATATATATATGATTGTACGGTATTCATGATCCCATAGGATCCTGATACGTAAATCCCTATTCTGATCACAAAAGATTGTGATCCCAAAAATTCCAATTATTTTATGGCAAAAAGATTTTGCAATTGGCTAAAATGTTTCACAATATTTATAAAATTTCAATAAGAGCAACCAGTATTCAAAATTTTCTATTTTATTGTCAGGGAAGTATAATTGCCAAGCACCAGAACAAGCGGAACAGAGAACAGTCTTTTCATCTTCTAGATCTCTCATCAGTGGATGCAAAATTATGTCAGCATTTCAGTTAAGGCTCAGACAAAAAAAAAAATCTTTATCAGTTTACCAGTTTCTATAGTTGTAATGTTAAGTGGTCTAACAGCCAGCAAATAGACCTAACCTACCCAAAAACTACTGCTTGCTAAGTACGCCTAATAAATTTTTTAGCCTTACCTACCAAAAAATCAATATTTGCAAAATTATATATATATGGTTAATATGCTGCTTACATCTCTGGTAAAGGTTAAGAAGTTGTCTGACCTTCGATATATAGAATAGAAATATCGATATATGGAAACATTGATATATCAATGCAAATTTTTTAACATTTTTATTATTTAATTTTCTAGCATACTTACGTCAACTTATCATCACCTGAATGACAGGAGTTTGCCATGTGATATAGGCCTAACTGACAGATGGAACATTGCAGTGGGATACAGGCCTACTGCCATATTATATTACATTATATATATATATATATATATATATATATATATATATATATATATATATAATATATATATATATATATATATATATATATATATATATATATATATATATATCAGTAGAACAAATTACTTATATCTTTAATGAAAAACTACAACTTACCACTATACAAGAGAAATTATTACTAAAACTATTAAAATTTTAATATTGATTAAAATTGAAATCTCAAAACATTGATATATAAAGTCAGACAACTTCTTAACTTAAGCCTATATCAAATTATATATATATTAATTTAAATTATTCAAAATATAAACTGAAATGTAATGTATATTAAAGAAAAACTTTAAATTTGAGGAAAAATCATATTCAATATATTTAAAAATGGCTAAAGTATTAATAATTTCTGTTATATAATTAGCCCAACTAAACTGAACATGCCTACACCTTATAGCAATATATGCAGAGAATGACTACAAAAAAAATAGATATTAACTTATCAATGATTTGTAAGAGAAATTGTTGTTAGATATTTGATTTAACTAAAAAGTACTTTTTACTTTTTATAATTTAGGTTAGGCATATTTGCTAGCTGTTAGCGTTCATTTACTCTTCAAGTTAAGGTTAGGTTAAATTAAACTAGTTTGTTAGATTAGTAATGATATGTTCCTAGTAGCAATAGATTTTCCAATTATCCTACTCTGCTAAATATCTTACCTGTTGTTAAGTTGCAGATGACAGCCAAGCTTTATGATATTTGAAATCATTTTTACTACCTTAAGTGTATTTTAAACAATTTGATTTCCTCCCATATTTAAATAGTTTTTCTTCAATATACATTACATTTCCAGTTTATATTTTGAATAATAACTAACCACT
>SEYY01019568.1:27500-57050 GCA_009176605.1 Armadillidium nasatum
TTTTTTCGATAGTTGGTCAGTTTTTGGATTATAACATTTTTCCTATAACTCTGGGAACAAAAGTCTATTAAAAGCTTTTGTAGCCCATAGAAATTTGAATGAATGTTCCAACTTTCAGCTCATTTTGAAAGTTTTAAATTTCAAAAAAAAAAAAAAAAATTTACCGTAATAGACTCAGAAAAATGCTAGAAATGGACTTTTCTTATAGGTAAAAAATCTATATACACAAAATTTCAGCAGAATCGGCTGAAAATTAAAATAAAAATTTTGAAACTGGACTGTCCCTTAAGTATAATTTGCCATTTAACCCCGGCCAGCAAACCCCAGTTTTCCCTGAGTTTTAGCCGGGGCCGGGGTTGGCCAGGGCCCCGGTCAGTTCATAATTTTATTTATATTATATATATATATATATATATATATATATATATATATATATATATAATAATAATATATATCAGGTTTAGGAATATCTGCTGCTATTTTAATATGCTTCATCAAATATGAAAGAATGATGTTTGAGTTAAATAAAAGTAGTTATTGTAAAGTACAGATATTTGCTATGTTAATAATTAATGTTATAAGTCTCACTGACACTTTATTACATTTATTATTCATTTTAATACATTTGCAGTGTTTTGAGGAGAAGAGGAGAAAGGGTGAAAATCAGTTATCAGGGCCTTTCACTAAACAAATATTTAAAAATAATTTTTTTTTTAATGAATCTTTATTTTTCCACTTTTATATAGGTTTACGCAATGCATCTAAGCATCTTTACCCTTTCTTCTTTACAATTTCAGTATCATAAAAGTAGATGGAGAGATAAACAATTTTTACCGGTAGTTTTCGATAGACCAAGAAGCTTTCAGACCTAAACCTAATAATTCTTTTGAGTCTTTGTCTTAAAAAGCCCTAGCTGATTGAGCCAATACGGAAAAAAAGCTTTACAACAAAAAAAAAATTTTTAAAACGTAGGTATTATAACTGGATTCGAGATACATTAGGACATTTTTAAAGTTTTACTTCTTTCATTTCCAACTAGGATTTTCGTAATTCCCCAAACCTCTGCGTATAAACTCACTGTACTGCATAGTTAGTATATTAACATAATAAAAAAAATACTAAGAAAAATTAAAAATACAAAGAAAAAAAACATATCTTACCCATGATTAAATTTCAACTAAAACATAAGACTTAGGACCACAACACTAACGTGCGACAACATACATAAGAAAGAATTTTTCGTTTACAACGAATCTAGTGAATTTTCAGAGCAAAATTTAGTGATTGTTTTGGTTATCATCTTTTGAATCTAAAAGTTAAAACAAAAATACATCTATTTTTTATTTTTTCGTTTAAAAAATTACATGCTATTTTACATTTTATCTTATAAAAATTACACTAAATACTATTGATAGATCAATTATTGCATTTAAATTTTAAATTTTATAGAAACTGAGTAAACGACTTCTAGGTTTTCATTTTTAAAAGTAAATAATAACATTGTGCTGTTATTTAATATTTAATAATATAATGAAAAATATCGTTGTACGTTATGGGGGAAGCCAGGGATCTTTGCTCCCTCACCATGTATATATATATATATATATATTATATATATATATATATATATATATAATAATATATATATATATATATATATATATATATATATATATATATATATATATATATATATATATATATATATATATATATATATATATATATATATATATTATATATATATATATATATATTATATTATATATAATATATATATATATATAATATATATATTTACAGTTCACCACCACTCACCAGCAGAGCTCTTTTCAAGGAGCAATACAGAAAGGAAGGGGAAAAAACACCCAGAACCAGAACCTAACGCACAGGTGGAACCTAACACAGACGGAAACCTTGAAGAGAGGAAGATTAAATGTAGGAAGAAAAATAGATGATGTGATGATAGAGTTTCACAGAACAGTGGTGGCTGGAAAGGAGATACCACAATGCGCAAGCCTGGGATTTCCAGGATCCACACAAAATTCGTGCGAAAGCAGGGCAACCCTTATGCAACTTAGGCGACGAAATGGAGTTGGAATGTGAGAGACCAATTCCCTTGAGCACCTGCCATTATAGTACCTATACAAAAGAGATAAAGCACCAATGTCACTTCGCAGAGATAGAGGGTCAAGAGAGTTTGAAAGAAGGGGAAAGTTTATTAATCTTTTAGCACTGGACTCAACCCTATCCAAGAGAGTGGAGGAACCAAAGCAACCCCCCCTCCCAAATGTGAGAACAATACTCCATACAAGGGGTAGGCGACCTTTTTGAGAGTTCATGCCAAAATCAGCAGAATCTCTGACACAAAATTTTTCCACGTGCTAACCAAAATTTTTTAAGAACATTATATTTGATATATTTTAAGTTTTGAAAAACTTTTATGCATTTATATGACTAAAACACAATAAAAGGTTATTACAGATAATTATCAATACTGCTGATTTTAAGTCATTTATAAATGATGTACTAAAAAGAAAACATTTATTTATCTTTAATAAAAATTACATTTAAACAATCCTGAAACTTTGCCACCTTAAAAATAAATTTTAAAAATTGATTGATGTGCCAGAAAAAAAATTTGCCGGCGTGTCAAATTTTGCACGTGTGCCAATGGCTGCCAACTCCTGTTCTAGGGGAAAGATCTTTATGTGTGTATTAAAAATTCTTTCTTTTTAGAGTAGATTATATATGTAGACCTAAATCATAAAATGATGGCTAGAATGATTTTTTTAAATAAAAGAATATATTTCAAATTTGTATAAACTCACTTCAATAAATTTATAAATTTTATTTTTTTTAAAAAATTATTTTAGAATTTTAAAACCTGAATGATTTTCATATAAATTTACTATTTCTCATTTTTTTTTACAATATTAAAATCTATTTATTTACTTCGCAGATTCTACAGAAGCTAATTTTTTTCCTTTTCTTTCTCCAAACGCAAAAACAAAGTAGTTATGTTGTTAGCAATCAGATTAATTAGACGTGTGCTCATACTTTACGTAAATTTATTGGATCGTCTATCTGAAACTAAAACATTTAATTTAATAAATTATAACTATATATATATATATATATATATTATATATATATATATATATATATATATATATATATATATATATATATATATATATATATATATATATATATTATATATATATATATATATATATATATATATATATTATATATATATTATAAAAACTGTTTATATGCTTTCACTAATTTATCTAGTGTATATACTTTATATGTATTTTAAGTTCTCCTGGATAGGAGTTTGTAAAGTTGGGTTGTTTTTTTGTATCGGTGAAGCACATTTGGTTTCAATAAACCTCCCGGCTTTACAATGAGCACTTTTTTCAAACTTCATCAAGTCTAGACGTCATTAAAATGTAAGAATTTTTGCTTGTTCGTTCAAGTCCTCAGAATTCGAAGGTTTAAGGTATGAGTTATATTTCCTTTCAAATCTTTCTTACTATCATATCTATTGCCTTCTACTCAAATATATAACTGCATAAAGTTCTTATTTATATGGAATTCGTATAAGAAGGAACTTCAAAAGCAAAAAAACCTTTTGAAAGGTATAAAAACTCAGGGTTTGAGCTTTTATTATAAGACCTGAAAGAGAAGGGTTGTAGTTAGTATTACAATTAAATAATAAAAGGAGACTTACTTTGAACTTTTTCAAAAGATTTTGTTGCTTTTGAAGTTCATTCTTATACGAATTTCATATAAATAAGATGCAATAAGAGAGCTTTTAAAACACATACACTCGCACACACACACATACACACACACACACACACACACACACACACACACACACACACACATATATATATATAATATATATATATATATATATATATATATATATATATATATATATATATATATATATATATATATATATATATATATTATATATGGGCCCCTCATATATATATATATATATATATATATATATATATATATATATAATATATATATATATATATATATATATATATATAATATATATATATATATTATATATATATATATATATATATATATATATATATATAATATATATATATATATATATATATATATATTATATATATATATATATATATTAGTTCTTATGATTTTTCCTTTTCTCCACAAACTTCTTTTGCATACAAGTAGCATGAATACTGAATAGTCCATCAAGACGGTTTTCGATATGTCTGACCTCTCCTAAGTAATTACATTTCGCATTGTACTAAATGATCTTTGAATAGTATTTTGAATGGCACCATTAAGCCACAGAAGTTTGCTGAATGTGTTTCTTAGTTAGGAACACTGTTTCGGTGTCTTTTATCACCTCTTCTATTTCAAATTCTTTCACTCTTTTAATTCTTTTTTATTCATCTAGAGTCTACACTATAGCTCAGCTTCAAAATAAAAATTGTTCTAATAATAATAAAAATGTTTGTTTTTTTCCAATTAAAATATACCAACGTTATACCCATTTTACAAAAAGTTTTAGTGTTAAGTGGGAAGACAAAAATTTCATCAGAAAATAGTAGTTTCTGAAACACTACTAAAACCTAAGTAAGGGATAAAGAACATTGCTTTCCAAATTTTCATACGATTTAAAACTGGAGAGTTTGAACGATGCTTTTCTGTTGTCATCTTATACTATTTCAGGGATCTGTAAATATACTCCGCTAATCTCAGCACTTACCTAGGCAATAGCTTATAAAATCATAGTTTATTTATAAGTCATGGAAAAGTATATAGCCTCCCGGGCTCTACACGCCATGGGAAGCTATAATAGTTTTCAGTTCAATGGGATTATATATATATATATATATATATATATATATATATATATATATATATATATATATATATATATATATATATATATATATATATATATATATATATATATATATATATATATATATATATATATATATATATATATATATATATATATATATATATATATATATATATATATATATATATATATAACAGAAAATTTTTCCGCAAGCCAGGATTCGAATCCACTGACAACAGCGTCGCCGTTAGACAATGTACAGAAGACTCTACCACCGAGCTACGCCGCCTTCCCAAAAAATAAGGCATGGTAGAACGGTTTTCAAGCTCTTCTGCTTCGAATCACTGTAGCATCTCGGTACCTATCTAAATCCATAGGAGGGTGCTTGGAACCCTTACTGGGGCTAATATGGCATTCTGCTAGGTGCTCCTGGGTTGCAGGAGCAACCAACTAAAGTCAAGCAACGCCAACATGGGCACAACAACTGTTGCGACTAAATTAGCAATATAAGACAGAGAAAAATTTTCCGCACGCCAGGATTCGAACCTTCTGTGCATTCTGTACCTAGAGCCTTCTGTACATTGTCTAACGGCGACGCTGTTGTCAGTGAGACCAGCGGAAAATTGCATAGGAAACTGATGTACATAAATATTTCTTACAAGAATATTTGAGGTCCCTAATGGAACCATAAACACCAGTGAAAATTCTCGGGATATTTTTTGCTGGGTTACAAATCAAAGCTTTGTGCCAGACTCTATCGAATACTTTCGATATGTCCAGCGCCACAACAAAAGGTTCGCTGAAATGCCGAAGTGCGAAGAGATAGAGTCGGAGAGATGGGTAAGGAACTTATATAAATATATATATATATATATATATATATATATATATATATATATATATATATAATATATATATATATATATATATATATATATATATATATTATATATATATATATATATATATATATATCTATATATATATATATATATATATTAATTTATTAATAGTATTATCTTAAAGTCCGAATTTAAGTTACATAAAATAAAAATTGATTATTTCCTGAAACTGAGATTTGAATTTTCGATTTTACAAAAAGTAGATTAATACTTCAGTTGTTCAAAAAGCATAGGACGTACTGGAGGGGTAAGATATTTCTCTGATCTTTAACTTTTATTTTTCATTTCATAATAATACCATTATTTGCATTAATTTAAAATATTTGGTTTAAAATCTTCATTGAGATTAAGATGAAAGTTTTAGAGAAATTTTTTTCAAACGATTACCATTATTTTCAATTTTTTTCTACTGTTATTGTTTTAGTGTCATTATTATTATTATTATTATTATTATTATTATTATTATTATTATTATTATTATTATTATTATTATTATTATTAATATCAATAAGATTATATAGTTAAGACCATTAGAGTTAAGACCTAGAATTTGCCGATTTTTGTACTCTCTCTCTCTCTCTCTCTCTCTCTCTCTCTCTCTCTCTCTCTCTCTCTCTCTCTCTCCTCTCTCTTGACTTTTAACCAATATTAGAATTCTAATTTTATTATTTTAATATATATATATATTATATATATATATATATATATATATATATATATATATATATATATATATATATATATATATATATATATATATATATATATTATATATATATATATATATATATATATTATATATATATATATATATATATATATATATATATATATATATATATATATATATATATATATATATATATATATATATATATATATATATATATATATATATATATATATATATATATATATATATATATATATATATATATATAATTAGAACTGAGATGTTTCCAAATCTTCCTGTTAAGGATAGATTCGAAAACTCTAGAAAGAACGGAGGTTAAAGAAATAGGAGGGTAGTTAGAAGGTTGAAAGGGGTCTCACTTCTTTGGCATAGGCTGAATGAGTGCAAGTTTCCAGCAAGAAGGGAAGTTTGAAGTAGGAAGACATAGACGAAATAGTTTACCAAAGCAAGGTGCAAGCTAGGAAACATAAGTTTTGAGAACCACAGGAAGGATATCATCAGGGCCGTACTCCGTCTTAGAGTTAAAATCAGAGAAAACAGAAATGACGTCTTGAGAAGAAATTAATATTTTAAGCGTAAATGAGTTGGAGGGAGTTTAAGGAGTAGTAATAGCTCCTGAGTTGTCTAAGGTTGAATTAGATGCAAAGGCTTGAGAGAAGAGTTCAGCTTTAGAGGAAGCTAAACGGCAGTTATACCGTCAGAAGATACTAAAAGAGGAAAAGAGTGAGAAACAAAGTTAGAGTTGATATTTTTTTTCCTTTTTATGCAAAATGTCCATAAAGGAAGAGTGGAAGAAGAACCAGAAATATTATTTCCTTTTAAACTGAGAAATGAGTTTCTGCTTCTACGGGGAATATATTTTACACGATCAAAATATAAATTGAATAAGTATCTAGGAGTTTGAAAACAACGGTAATCCCTGAAGGCATTATCCCTGTGGCGGATAGCACAAGAACAGGCAGAGTTAAACCACGGTTTGTTAGGTTTAGTAGAAGGGAAAAAATATAGAATGTACTCTTCTATGTCAGAGAGAATCACCTCGGTTATGTGCTCTACACATTTCTTGGGACCTATCCCACGGAAACAGTAACCTTACCATTGGGAATCATAAAAGTACAACCGCAAGTCAGACCAGTTAATGGCATCGAAATGCCAGAAACGTCTCCTCGCCGAAGGCTGAAGCTGTTCTTGAGTAAGACTTGAAGAGATAGAACATGATACACAGATAAGAAAGTTGTAGTAGACACTTTGTGATAGAACTTTCAGCATGTAAGCTAGTCTATTATTTTTTCCTTTTTCTAACAAAACGTTTACGGGGTATAAAAATTATTATGCAATCGAATGTTGAGCAAACGGCCTGCTGAAAGTTTTATATTTTTGTTACTGTATTTTCTTATTGTGTATGGTAAGTATCTAGACAATAATAATAATAATAATAATAATAATAATAATAATAATAATAATAATAATAATAATAATAATAATAATAATAATAATAATAATAAAAATAATAATAACTATATTACTCAGGATGAGATTTAACACGGTAAATATCAATTTACTATGGATTTAAGGTGAGGGTTGGGAATGAAATAGTATTTGATATGCTCATGTGGATTTGTAGTAATATATTTGGAGGGGGTCTTTGTTATTTTTAAGCATTACTCATTTTTGAAAGATTTATGAATGTTCTTTGCTCTTACCACGGTACATGCTCATATTCAGTAGTTAACGTGGTTGTGGCATATTTATGCTAGGTTTGTGTACAATATATTTTGGATTCTTTTGTTGAAATATTTTGGATTTTTTCATTGAAATTGGTGGACTCTTGCTCTGGGAGCAGATCTTGGAGACCTTATCTATAGCTGTACCTAACTTGAACTTAATAGTAAATTACAAAGATAAGTTTGAGTAAACTTTGCGTTATGTATGTAATAAGTATGTTTTACGCCATTTGAATTTGAGGTAAAGGAAACTAAACATTTACTGAACAAATTAGGTCAAATGATAAAGAGCCCAATCGGTGGAGTTAGTTAGAAGATGGGGATAAAATTAGTGACAAGCATTTATTGTTCAAGAGACAGTAACAGTATACAGTATAATGGGTTTGTAAACTTTAGGATAAGGAATGAGCTAAATCAAGTAATAGGAAGATTTGAGGCAATAGGAAACTAATTTAGCAAGAAAGAAAAGAGATTTGAAGAAATTCTTTAGTTTTTATAAATTTAAAAGATTTATAAAAAGATTTGTCCTGTCAAGATAAATAATAAATAGGTTAGCTCTGATAAAGAATGTCAATATTTTTGATACCTATTTTGAATATCAGTGTTTACAAATGAAAGGTTTGATAACAGTTACATTAAGAGCTGGGGTTGCCAACTTTTTTTTTTTGCTTGTGGACCTACTGAGTCCTAACTTTGGTAATACTTTTAGTGAAGGGGGCCCAGAGCAGAGTTTTTTTTTTCTACTCAGCCTAACTACAAAAACGAAATGATCTGATTTTTTTTTAATGGTTAATTGATGAATAACAAATGATTTTGTAAGAAAAAAATTTAAAAAAAATATTTTAATAATAAAAAAAGAAAAAATTTAAAACTAATGAAAAATTATTTTTTTTTCAATGTTATGTCAAAAATTTTATGGTAATAATTTGATATAGCACGAACCTCTCCTATTTTTACTATATTGAAAATATGAAGTCAAAATATGTTTAAATGCATTCTACACATATTTTTCTTTGGCGGTTGAGTAATATAAATACATAATAAAAAGAAAAAATTAAAAAAAAAGAAAAAAACTGATATTTTCACTACGAATGGTGAAGCAACTGTTCTTCGACTGGCCTTCGTTTGTACAAAAATAGCAAAATCAATTGAATACCAGGTTGCCATATTTGTCCTTCGACTGTTCTGTTATTTTTTTCTGCAATGTACTGTTATACAACATCGATATATAAACCCAAATTTATTGAAATGTGTATTATTATTATTTAGATTTTATTTCACTTATGCCTATTATTATTTTATTATTATTATTATTATTATTATTATTATTATTATTATTATTATATTATTATTATTATTATTATTATTATTATTATTATTAGTAGTATTTTTATAATTATTATTATTATTATTATATTATTATTATTAGTAGTAGTATTTTTATAATTATTATTATTATTATTATTTACTTAAATTCTAGCGTACTTAATTCGACTTATCATAACCTGAACGACCGAAGATTGCCGTGTGATACAGGCCTAACTGATAGATGGAACATTGCCGTGGCATACAGGCCTACTGCCGTATTACACTATATATATATATATATTATATATATATATATATATATATATATATATATATATATATATATATATATATATATATATATATATATATATATATATATATGTGTAATACGGCAGTAGTCCTGTAATGCCACAGCAACGTTCCATCTATCAGTTAGGCCTGTATCACACGGCAATCTTCGGTCATTCAGGTTATGATAAGTCGAATTAAGTATGCTAGAAAAGTAAATAATAATAATAACAGACTTAAATGAAATAAAAGGTAAATAATAATAAAAATACAAATGTAAAAAAATTGTTTCGAAATATGGATGTTTGTATATATCGATATTATGATTATATAGATAATATATATATATATATATATATATATATATATATATATATATATATATATATATATATATATATATATATATATATATATATTTTAAAAAAAAAAAAAAAAAAAGTTTTTTTTTTTTTTTTTTTTAATTCACAATCGTAACTTATTATATGGGCTGTTTTACACATCTTAAAAGTAAAATGTTCACATTTATGCACACGAACATACACCTATACACCGTAAATTAGATAAACCATAGCCTATTAGGCTATGGAAAAGGCCAATAATTGCATCGATAATGTAAGGCTGGCCATGTCTTCGTCTACATTATATGTTGATGATGAGTGTAATAAATGTGAAAATACACTTAATTCGTTTTTTGTTTTATGTGAAAGTGATGAAAATATATTGAATTTTCTATATATATATATATATATACGGTATATATATATATATAATATATATATATATATATATATATATATATATATATTATATTATATATATATATATATATATATACTTTAGTTTGCCATTTTCTCTTCTTTAGCTTGCCATTTTCTCTTTCATTATATAGAAAACGGACACGTTTTCTTTTACATACGGAGTTGCCAAATATATTTAAGAAGACAGTTTTAACGGACAGTTCACTTCGCTTTTGCAGCATAAATACTATTTTTTTTAATGAATTTTTTTTTGGTTTTTCTTTTTATTATGTATTTATATTACTCAACCGCCAAAGAAAAGTATGTGTAGAATGCATGTAAACATATTTTGAGTTCATATTTTCAATATAGTGAAAATAGGAGAGGTTCGTGCTATATCAAATTATTACCATATATATATATATATATATATATATATATATATATATATATATATATATATATATATATATATATATATATATATATATATATATATATATATATATAATATATATATATATATATATATATATGGGTCATTCCAAGTCACTTCAACCAAAATTTGGCAATTTTTTCCGTGACCCCTTTCGATTTTTATGAAAAATGGCACACTAACAGATCTTGTTGAGAAAATATGAATGGCGTTTATTGCAGGTCTCTAGCTCATACGGTTCAGAAGATATGACCTTTGAAACTTTGGTCAAAAATGTCAATTTTCAGAGAGTAGTCCGAGGTCAAAATACAATATCTCGGCTTCTATGGCACTTAGAAGCATCGTGTAAAGACCATTTAAAAGATCTTGAATAGCGGTACAACATTTATTTAGATGATTTGACCTCGGAGGTCAAATAAAAAATTTGACCTATTGTGACCTTGACCTTGAAAAAAAACCTCCTCTTCGATTTTTTTCAAACTTTGCTGAATTATTGTTATATATGTATATTTTAATTTTTTTAATGAATTATTTTTGGTTTAGAAAATATAAGCAATTTAATAAGTACAAATATCACATTTTTCACTTTTTTGCGATTTTTATCTCATTCAATGTATAGTTCCAACATTTCCATTTCTCTTCTCTCTCATATATATATATATATATATATATATATATATATATATATATATATATATATATATATATATATATATATATATATATTGTAAGGGGCTGGCTGCTGCCGATATATTTTTCTCGTTTCAGATTGCATGGGGTATTCTCTGAGGAATATAGTCTTACCTGCTTGTTGCTTTGCTGTTATGCTGTTTGATTTTGACTGTGCTTGGGATCCACAATATTAATGTGCATGTGCCATGTCCTAGACTGGAGAGCGTGAAGGGAGATTGATGTTAACGTGTTTATTTGTTTAGATACGTTAATGTTATTCTTCATGTTAAATTTATATTTTTTATTATTATTATTATTTATTGAGTGCACTTGTGCTAATGAAAGTCTTATGAGCTATTGTTCCCATTTCGGGCAATAATTAAAAACAGGTTATTCTTATTCAAACAGGTTGTTATTTTCAAGAAGGCATATTACTCTTTCAAGAGTAGGTTATATTCTTTGTGTTTTTATTATTATTATTAATTCATTATATATTTAGATCATTTAAACTAAGGTGAGGCACTGGGGTAATTATTTATAAATTCTCACAGGTGCAGGTCTAGGGCCTTATTGCCTAGTGCTAATCTGGAGTTATAATCTCTATACCTATCAGGTAGAAAATATAGACAAAGAGACCTTAATGGTTTATGAGATTATCATATATTTTTTTTTTTATAAAATTTTAAATTTAATTATTCACTTTGGGAAAAGAAAATATGTCAGTAGTGTGATAAATTTCACAGTAAAACGCTTTCCACTTTCAAATCTTTGGTTGTTTTAAGCCATTACTCTTTTTTTTTTCTTTATTTTGTGTATATAAAAGAGGCTATCTTGTGTACTGTGAACTATAGATAATTTTATGTGAACATTGTAAGTGTAAGATCAATATATATATATAATATATATATATATATATATATATATAATATATATATATATATTATATATATATATATATATATATATATATATTATATATATATATTATATAAATATATAATATATATAATTATAAATATTAAATATATATATATATATATATATATATATATATATATATATATATATATATATATATATATATATATATATATATATATAATATATATCATATATATGAGAGAGAACGAGAAATGGAAATGTTGGAACTATACATTGAATGAGATAAAAATCGCAAAAAAAAGTGAAAAATGTGATATTTGTACTTATTAAATTGCTTATATTTTCTAAACCAAGCCAAAACCAAAAATAATTCATTAAAAAAATAAAATATACATATATAACAATAAAAAGCAAAGTTTGAAAAAAATCGAAAGAGGAGGTTTTTTTTCAAGGTCAAGGTCAAGGTCACCAATAGGTCAAATTTTTTATTTGACCTCCGAGGTCAAAGTCATCTAAATAAATGTTGTACCGCTATTCAAGATCTTTTAAATGGTCTTTATACGATGCTTCTAAGTGCCATAGAAGCCGAGATATTTTGACCTCACTACTTCTGAAAATTGACATTTTTGACCAAAGTTTTCAAAGGTCATATCTTCTGAACCGTATGAGCTAGAGACCTGCAATAAACGCCATTCATATTTTCTCAACAAGATCTATTAGTGTGCCACTTTTTATACAAATCGAAAGGGGTCAGGGTTTTTCGGTTGAAGTGACTTTGGAATGACCATATATATATATATATATATATATATATATATATATATATATATATATATATATATATATATAATATATATATATAGAGAGAGAGAGAGGAGAGAGAGAGAGAGAGGAATATAAATACAAATTTTATCATCACCATTCACTGGTCAGGGGGTATGGGAGGCAGAGCCCCCTGTAGACAAATGATAGTGTGCCATGCATTTACGATTTTGTTTTTGCCCTGCAATAATGCATATTATCATACAAGAGCTGGCATTTGCCAGGTTAGGCCTTTTCATGGACTGCTAGCATACATTTACCTTTCGAGTCCAGGTTAGGCTGAGTCAAACTAGATTGACTTAACTTAAACTAGACTGACTGGACTTAAAGGGTAAATTAATGCTAACAGCCCAGCAAATATTCCAACCCTGACAAAATTCAGGTAATTTATAGAAATGTTTTTGAAAAGATATAATTTGGTACAAAAAGTAACTTTAATTTAGAAAAGACATTTTATAAAAAGTATTTTTCTTTTTGGCTCTAAATTAACTAAAAAAAAATTTAAAATTCACTTTAATGCTGATGCAGCAACCTGGTAAAAAAAAAAAAAAAAAAAAAATATATTTATATTTTTAAAATTTTTTTTTTTTTTTTTTTTTTTTTTTTTTTAAATATTTTAATTTTTTTTCTAAATTTTGTTTCTTCATTTTTATTTTAAATAAACCAGTGTAAAGTTTATTTTTTTGAAAAGTGGCAAATGAATTCCAGTAATAAAAAAGTGTAAGGTTCTTTATGTGAGCTATTCTGATAAGAATATCAATCAAGAAATGTATAGGGAATGGCTTGAGTCTATGGATGAGGATAAAGATTTTTGTGATTAAAGACTGACTGGGGTCGGGGTTAACCAAATTTGGCCAGGGCCGAGGTTCTGGCCTGGGTTGCCTAAAATTTATAGAGGTCAAAAGCACTGAAATTTTAGGTTAATAAAATGGATATAATATTAATTGAGATTTATTTAATTATAAGGAAGGAGTAGAATAGCCAACATTCACTCGAATTATTGATTATATGCATTTTCTAAAAAAAAAAAAATTCAGAAAATTACAGATTTTATATAATAAAAGTTTAAAAAAAGTACAAAAATTTTTGAAAATTTTTTTTTGATTCACAATAGTAATTCAACAGGTTTACTTAGGTAAGACCCTAAGGTAAAGTTTGAAAAACTGTAAGATATAAAATTATCAATATACCTGTATTTATACATATCATTGCTATGTTGTTGTGTATCAAATTTGGATGATTTAGCTATATTATTTCAAAATTATTATTTTGTTTATACTTTCAGTCACTATGGCTAAAAGATCAGCTTCAGCAGTATGAGAGTACTTTACAATGTTTCAGGATAGGCTCGAAAGTAGCTAAATGTAACATCTTCAGTCAGAAAATTAGACAGGACCTCCGGATGCCCCAAGTAAAAATTTTTCAACCAAATCTTTATGGAGGCATTTAAAATCAAAACACAAAGATGAACATTCACTAGCAGAAAAGGAGCAGTCAAAAGAAACAGAAAAGGAAAAGAAAATATTGAAAAAACAAGAAAAAAAATCTTAATTATATTTTGTTTGATTTAATCCACTATTTATAAGTATAATCTGCCATCTTAACCCCAGCAGGCAAACCTGTTTTTCCCTAATTTTTAGCCAGGGACACGGTCGGTCCATAGGTGTGATTATCTGCTGTAGTTAGAAATGTCAGAACAGTGTTTAGAATCTAGGGATAGAGCTAACAGAATGGTAGGAATTAATAATCTGCAATTTAATTATAAAAGTAAAGAGGTGATCAGTTAAGCTTTATAATGGTTATGTTAGACCACTGATTGAGTACTGTGCAACTTTGGTTTAATAAACTGCATGTTGCATGGGAAATAGTATAGTTGGCTTGATTGTTTGCATGGGGAAATAATATTGTTGGCTTGATTGTTTGCATTGTAAAATTTAGGCATGTGGTGAGCCATTCATAATGAATGTCAACTTTCGTAATCTTTTTATTGATAGTGTAGACAAATCTCTGGGTGCAGTTGCTTATTATTGGATGTTAGATATTTCCCATTGCATTTTTAACTTAGATATTGCGTATTTAGTTAGACAAATAATTTGCATTATTTTTACTGGGACAGTCTTGAAAGGCCTTTGTGGCTTCTCACTGTCTCTTTATTTATTATGTTCTTAAGTGACTAAGCATAGTCCTAATTTGTCTACAAAAAATAACAATGCTGTCTTTGAGAAAAACAAGGAAGAGCAAGAATAACTATTTTGAATAATAAAATTAGGAATAATATTAATTTATAAATGGAAAAGCCACCAAAGAAATTTAAATTACCACAAAGGTAGATGAAACATTGTGATCTTAAATTAAAAGTTGCAAATGAATCACATTCATCGACTTCATGTGGCAAACAATTCTGAAAATTAATATATATATATATATATATATATATATATATATATATATATATATATATATATATATATATATATATATATATATATATATATATATATATATATATATATATATATATATATATATATAGAGAGAGAGAGAGAGAGAGAGAGCATGACATCTTTTTAACTTATCATACCCCCTAGTCTTCCTTCATGGTCTACTGTAAAGAATATATTGATCTTAGTTTTATCAAAAGATAAGAGATGTAAATTTTTTGTAAGCTTGTATCATATTCCCTCTTAAGAAAATTAACAATTTTATTGCTGAATAAATATTTTATTAAAATCAAGAGGGCAAAGCATCTTTTAAACTTTATCATACCCCCTGGTCTCCCTTTCATGGTCTGCTATAAAGAAATATCTATCTCAATAATATTGATGGATGTTAATATTTTGTAGACTGGTATCATATCCCCTCTTAAGAAATTATCCTATGAACAGTATATATTCTCAATTCCCCCAACCTCTCTTCATATCTAATTGCATTTTTATCCACTAAATATATATATATATATATATATATATATATATATATATATATATATATATATATATATATATATATATATATATATATATATATATATATATATATATATATATATATATATATATATATATATATATATATATATATATATATATATATATATATATATATATATATATATATATATATATATATTATTTTTTTTTGTCTGTCCTTTTACATTATTGTAAATATGGATCTTTTTTTTTTTTAAATTTTTTTTGTCTGTCTGTCCTTTTACATTATTGTAAATATGGATACTTGTAAATTGCTTTCTTTGATTAAAAAGAAGTGGCTTACTAAATCATGTAGTCTGTAGATTTGCATGAATCACTGAGTGTCAAATCCTTTGATTTTTTTAAAAAGTTATTTCCCTTTTGTCTTTGACATTACCATAATTCAGAGTGGTTTATATTAGAAATTATCTACCCTTATTACACCTTATTGATGCAAGGTTATTTGTTTTTGTACAATGAAGCCCCTATTCAGGGAGTTCGTGTTAAAGGAGTAAGAAGATACTAATATGTTTCTTTTTATTTTATTATTTTATTTTTTATTTTTTTTTCAGTTTTTAATGGCTAAATCTTTGAGTTTAGATTTAAATGTACCCAAAGAGGACACAGATGAATTGGAGGAGGGTCTTAATATGGGATGCAGTCATTATAGAAGAAATTGTCAATTAATTGTGAGTATACATTTATACAAAATGTCTGTAATTCTAAATTTACTTGATTAAATTTTCTACAACATTGTCATACAAAAATAAGTTGTTAAAGATTGTTTTATACTATATATATATATATATATATATATATATATATATATATATATATATATATATATATATATATATATATATATATATATATATATATATATATATATATATATATATATATATATATATATATATATATATATATATATATATATACTGACAAATTTTTATTTTTTTAGGCTCCCTGTTGCAAAAAGAAATATATATGTCGAATATGTCATGATGAGGTTGAAAATCATCAACTCAACAGACATAGTGTTGAAAGAATAGAATGTCTTGTTTGCAAAACAGAGCAACCAGTTTCACAACATTGTATCTCTGAAAACTGTAAAATTAGGTTTGGATTGGTAAGGATAGATTATTTGTAACTTTTAACTTATTAATATGCATGTTGAATCCTTAAAACAAAGCAAAACAAAACAAAAAAGATGTTGGTGTGATCCTCTTATATAAGATTTATTGGATAAATCTAACTTTATTATTGTTATTATTATTACTACTACTACTATTCATTTTATTATTTATTATAACATTATTTTGATTGTTTGTATTGTTATTATTATTATTAAATTATAATGGCCATTTTCAATGAGGGGACAGAAGTTTAATTAAAAGGAAACCTACCCAAGCTCAAGTTTATTGCAAATCTTTCAGGTGAGCACTGTTATAGGCCTTAAAGAGAGGAAGATTAAAATGCAACAAGAAAAACGAATAATGGAGGGAGTGCCACAGAACAGAGGTGAATGGAATGAAGGCACCACAAAGAGCAAGCTCGGTTTCCAATATTCACATAAAATTCATATGAGAGCAAGGAACTCCCTTGTGCGCAACATTGTCAAAGCTGTCACAGAAATAAATGATTATTCCAGCATCTTCTTACACCTGTGAAAAGAATTTTCAAACTCACAGGAAAAAATCTTTCGCCCTGACAGGTGTTGACTGATTAACAGAAATTTGTTTTGAAATTCTCAAATGTTTGTGAAATGCAACAATAACTGGAATTATGCTTTTAATTTTTTTTTTACTTCAGAATAAAGAATTAAAAAAAGATTTTACAGATTTAATAGAAGGTTAATTAGTTTTAGATACTTTTTATTCACTATTTACCTTAATTAAATTCTTGGGTATTTTACTATATATTTTTTCTACAGTAATTCAAAATTTAGGAATGGATCTCAGTAGTACAATTTTGCATGTTAATGACTATGGTTTAATAAATTTTTTTTTTTTTGAAATGTTTTTGTACATAAGTACAGTCCATTTTTCCTGTACTTGCACTTGAATAATTCTGATGTACTTGCACTTAAAGTACAGTGACCTGTACTTGGACCAAAGCCTGATATATATATATATATATATATATATATATATATATATATATATATATATATATATATATATATATATATATATATATATATATATATATATATATATATATATATATATATATATATATATATATATATATATATATATATATATAGGGACTCTTCAAGATTACTTTAAACGCAAATGCAACATACTTTTGACAAAACTGGTAAAAAATCAAAAACTTTGGAAATAGTCAGTGAAAAACCTTTGTCAGGCATAGATAATGCCGTGATGTTCAAGGTTCAAGGCCGAACATCTGTTGACGACTGTGACCAGACAAGCAGCAGAACTATTGAAAATGTTGAAAAAATGTTGATCTGGATTGATCAGTTTGATCTAAATGATCATGAAACGAAGCAACTTAATTATTTTCACAATAGAAATATCCAATCTTACTAACAAGGTTAGGCAAGTGAAGTTCATTGTGAAAGAATGGTCAATCCTTTTCTTAAACATCAAAGAAATATACAAAAAGATTTGTCTTCGCATATTTAAACTGTCAATTCTCATTTCGACTGATATATTTTGCTGTGATTGAGAAGACTTAAGAATTATTTCTTTCATAATTTTAGCTAATTGCTTTTAAAATGACATCACTCTTTTAATTCACTTCACACTCAACAGTATTTGTCAAAACAGCACTGCTATTATCCGCATTATCCTTATTTGCCATATTTGATCCAACTTCCCATTGATATTATCTGTATTATCTTTATTTGGCATTGCTATTATCCTCATTATCTTATTTGCCATATTTGGTCCAACTTGAAATTGTTTTCATGGCCCTTATTCTTTTTATTTGGCCCAATACCACTTTTACCTTTTTCAAAAATAAAATTGAGTAAAATGAGGTTTTGTCAACATGGCTGAGAACATCAAAATGGAATCGTAGATAATATTGGACTGGCTGTAAAATAAGGGCTTCCAGGGAGCACCCCAGTCTTGGAAAAAAGAACTGCTTTCAAGGTGGTTATTGTCAGTAGGTGTTAAGTTGGGTTGAAATCACTTAAAGTATCAGTCTCGAAACTTGAATAGCAATATATATATATATATATATATATATATATATATATATATATATATATATATATATATATATATATATATATATATATATATATATATATATATATATATATATATATATATATATATATATATATATATATATATATATTATATATTTTTTTTTTTTTCAGTATTACTGCAGTATATGTAGATTATTTGATAATAAGGAAAATAGTCAGTACCATTGTGATGGCTGTGGATTATGTAGAGTTGGTGGGAGAGAAAACTTTTTTCATTGTGATCGTTGCAAAATGTGTCTACCAAAAAGTATGACAAAACACAAGGTAAGAGTTTTTTTTTTTTTTTTTTTTTTTTTTTTTTTTAAATACAAAAATCATAAATCCTTTTTTGCTTAATAATAATAAATACTTTGATAAACACATTACAGAAGAGTGTAGTTCTAATCTACAGACTCTTGTATAATCGTTGAACTTTTTCCGTTTTTCCCTACCCTTTGTAATATTCTTTATCATTTTATCAGTTAGTGTTAAAGGGAAGAACGTAGCGCCGTCCGATATGACGAAAATATCCCCTATTGTACATTATCTAGGGAGTGTTAGGTTTGTTCGTAGCTTTCCTCTCTCCTCTCTATTGTCGTTTTTTGCGTTTCATCTTCTCAGAATGTATCTGTATCATACCCTCAACCCTTTACATTGGAGTACCTCCCTCCACTCTTCCACATCTTAACTCGTTCCCTCACAAACTTCAAACAAAGTTTCAGACATTATCTTTGAAAAAAAAAAAAACTTAAAATAGTGAAACGTGAATCTGCCTCGGAAATGCTTGGAAGGGCAGCATCAAAACATTTCCTTTCATCCACCACTCACACGATCATCACTTGGAAGTTGGTGGCCTACAGTGATGGGGTTGGTTTCACCAAGACTTCGCCATCAGTTTGCGAATTCCTACTCTGTTGAACACTGCCTCTCTATTTCTGTACCTCACCTCTTGTTCTTGACCGAAACTCAGATCCATGAGCATTCCAACAGCCAGAGGCTGTTTGCTGTTGTGCATTTGTGTATTGAACATTAAAGAAAATTCATAACTTGAAAATGTCCGAAGTGTTTGCATATATTAAAGCTTGGAAGTGTAATAATATCAATAGTTTTATTTTATAAAATAATGAAGAAAAATTTTTCAGGTGCCAGAATTATTTCAGGATGCTAGAGAAGAAACTAAATCAATTATTATTATTATTATTATTATTTTTCTTACGGGAAAGATCTTTTATTTTTATCATTGTAATTTAGTAGTGTTCCCATTATCAGGATAGATAATCTGCAAATACAGTTTTAGAGAGGCAAATTATCATTATTATTATTATTACTTGAAATTTTTTTTTTATTAGAATTTTCTTATGAGTATTATGATGGACAAATAATGAAATTAAGATTTTTTTTTTTTTGCCATTAACAGAAAAATATAGCAAATTATATTATCGTCATTATTATTATTATTATTATTATTATTATTATTATTATTATTATTAAAATATATGTTGATTTTTTTTCAGTGTATAGATGATATTAGTCACAGAGATTGTCCCATATGCTTGGAATATATACATACATCTCGAATAGTTTCTCATATGCCACCTTGCGGTCATCTAATACATACCCCATGTTATATTGATCTTTTAAACGCTGGCATTTATGCTTGTCCAACTTGTGGAAAGTCCATGGTTCATATGAATTCTGTAAGTTTGATTAAAATAATTATTATTATTAGGCAGGGTAGTTGGGCTTTAGGGGCAAAAATTGCCCAAAAAAATGTTGCTGAATTGTTAATTGGCTTGATAATTATTAAAACCTTTGTCATTTATTGTTATTATTATTATTGGTTATTATTAATTATTATTATTATTATTATTATTATTATTATTATTATTATTATTAATTATTAATTCATTCATGAAATTTTTGTGGTAAATATTTTTTATTATTATTATTAAAAGTTCACACATCACGGGCATTACTTAATTCAAGAGGAGGTGAACTTTCT
This sequence comes from Armadillidium nasatum, assembly GCA_009176605.1. Lineage (NCBI taxonomy): Eukaryota > Metazoa > Arthropoda > Malacostraca > Isopoda > Armadillidiidae > Armadillidium > Armadillidium nasatum. The sequence goes on from SEYY01019568.1 coordinate 49,045, forward strand.
AGGAACTTTCCTAGAGGATCCGCATGTGGGATCGAACAAACACCTTTAAGCACGTGAGTCAGTCGCCCTACCTTTATACCACGGTAGCAGCGACCATCTCTGAATTAGTAATGTAATTGCTTCGCAATAAAAGTAACAAAATATTATTATTTAATATTTAACAATTATTATTATTAAATTATATTTATTTGTTTAATAATTATTTTTTGTTATATGTTCATTAATTTAATTTGAGTGGATATTTTTATAAAAACATTTAACCTATTATTATTATTATTATTATTATTATTATTATTATTATTATTATAGATTTGGAAGAAAATGGATGAAGAGATAGAAAAAGTTCCTATGCCTTCCGAGTTTTCCGATATGTATTGTAATATTTTATGTAAAGATTGTCAACAGGTAAGGAGGTTATGAGCTGTTATATATATATATATATATATATATATATATATATATATATATATATATATATATATATATATATATATATATATATATATATATATATATATATATATATATATATATATGTATATTATGTAAGTTTTTGACAGATTATTCTTCATTAATTAATTCAAATCTAGTTTTCTTTCAAATTGTTACGAATCTGCTGTTGACTTTGACGACTTCATTCCATTTCGATATTGATGTTCAATATTTTCGATTTCTATTTTTTATATTTTTTCACTCATTTTTAATATACTTCCTCTTTCGCCTCTCGACTTTATATTTACCGTTCTATTCTTCCTCATTTAAATAAAATTTCATTGTAAGGTCTCACCATAAATATAAATCTTTAAAAGGAAAAAATTGAAAACTCAGATTCAATATATCTCCTCAAAAAACATCTATTAGCATTTCTATCTCTTTCGACGGTTCTGTAGTCTCGCCAGCGGACAAAATAAACGTTTTTGGTCCCGATGTAAAGAAAATATATGAAAATTTTCATTTCACAATACTTCCTAGGTTTGCTAGGGAGACTTCAAGGAAGCTGGGAAATAAGTTCATTTTCGAGATTTTTAATTTCTCATCTTTTCTTTCAAACTGTTCCACACATTTTTTTGAGTAAAAGTGAGTCTTTAGCTAAAAGGCTTATTTAACTCGTCATTCACTTACAAACTAAAAGTTCTACAATGGCAGGTGCTTATATGAACTGAGTACTTGTATTCCACCTCCTATGAGACTCCCTTGTAGTACATGAGTAGCAGTGTCTTTACACGAATTTTGTGTAAGGATTGACTACTCCAGACTTGTTTGTTGTACCATTTCCTCCTTTTCATCCACTTGTGTTTAATGAAATTAATATTCCATGTTCTGTATTTTACATCGCATTTAACCTCCTTCACTTTAAAGATTGCGTCTGCTTTTACTCCATAAAAAATATACCAAAAATGGTATATTTGAGGAATAGTGACCTGACTCAGAATTAGAGGCAGAGTTTTCAATATTCTTGCTCCCCTGAATATTTACTTAATTTTCTTACATTTCGATGTCTCTATGGAGTTGACAAGGGTATGTTTGATAATTCTGAAAAGCTGGTGCTTGGCCTCTGCAGTTTTTACTTATGATATACAGGAAAACCTTATTGAGAGTGTTGGTTCAAAAAATATTTGGTAATGATAAGATTCAAAAATTACCTCCTACAATTACTGTGATGGTCTGTCAGTTTCAGATTGACTTTCAAATACTAGTTTTTCTACATACTTCTCTTCTTCGTTTCCTTTTAACTGATTTTGCTGTTTTCTCTATTCCAAGAAGTTTATTTTGATGTCATTAAACAAGTAATGAATTAAGGTTTCTTTTCTTACAGGCATCAGTCACTCATTCTAAGTACACAAAAATTTAAATCTTACAATAAATAGGAATTTAATATGTTCTGTTTCCTGTAATAAATAAGTTTAGTATTTACTATTTACTACACTTAAACTATAACCTCAGCCAGGGAATCTGAAAATAATTATTTCTGAACCTCTTGATTCTGAATTCTGAATAATTATATTTTCTACCAAAATTAGATTTTGATATACATGAAGTTGTCAGAATGCCACTTGTCACAGCATATATATATATATATATATATATATATATATATATATATATATATATATATATATATATATATATATATATATATATATATATATATATATATATACATGCTCAATAGCTCATGCTGAAAGCTGAATTTTTATTCTTATAAGCAACATTCAGTTTAATAGTCCTAAAGATTTTGTTAGTCTGTTTCGAGTTACCAAACAACTTATTTATTTAGTAAACCTACTTTTTAATGCCTCATGCGTATAATTTACATAGATTAGAAAATGAATTGTGTCATGCATGGAACCCTTTCAGGAACATCACTTTTAATCATATATATATATATATATATATATATATATATATATATATATATATATATATATATATATATATATATATATATATATATATATATATATAATATATATATATATTAGGAAGGTCTTACACGTTACAAATCACTCCCTAACTGGATTAAAATGTACAAAGTGTGGCTCCTACAATACTGCGAGAGGAAGTGGCTCATTACTCAGAATGTAAGATAAGATGCTGTGAAAATTGTTCGTTAATTATTATTATTATTATTTATATTATTATTATTATTATTTTTATTATTTATTATTATTAGTTGTTTTTTTTTTTTTTTTTTTTTTTTGTCTTCATAAAAACTATATTTAATTTTCCTTACATAATTACTGGTATAAAGTTAGCTTATTTTATTATAGGTTTATCATCCTGTAATGACAATAAAAGTATAATTATGCTATTAAAGAAAAATTAATTTTTTAAATCTAGGGTTTAAATTGTTATATATATATATATATATATATATATATATATATATATATATATATATATATATATATATATATATATATATATATATATATATATATATATATATATATATATATATATATATTATAATGACGGTTAATAATTTATGATGACAAAGAAATTGAAAAAGTTTATCAAAAATTTTCATTATTTTAATAAATTAACAATTTTCTAATAAGGAAGAAATGATATGTCTTTTCTTTATTCTTTTCTCAAATTTATAAATAATGTGATTTTATTGTATAGTTTATTAAAGGGTGTCCCACTCGCTCTCGGCCTCAGATTTGCCCTTTTAAGTATCAAAGTAGTGGTTATAAGTTAATAAAATTTGCTGTGAACGAAACCATGGTGTGTGAGAAGCGAGTTGGAATCATGAGAGATCGCGTCATTTGGCACACATCCAGCGTCAGCATGTATGAATTCGAGTCCTGCTTTCAAGATCGGGTCATTTCCAAGAAACTATGGTGGCAACCTTCCTTAACATGGAAAAGCGTGTGCAGGTGTCAACATGATTTTCACACACCATGGTTTGTTCTTGCCAAATTTTATTAACCTACAACTAGTGCTTTGACCTCTATGAGCTCATATCTGGGGCAGAAAACATGTGGGACACCCTGTAGTATCTTCAGAACATTGATTTTAAAAATTTTAATATGCAAGAACATGGGCAGGCATACAAAATTCTAGTACTTTAAAATTTACGACCTTTTAAATTGTGATGCAGAGAAATACACTTTTCTGTAATTTCTGGGATAATTCGATTTCGTCTTGGAGAGTATATATTTGGCTCCACTACTAAACAGCCTTTCACTCAATAGAAGAAGGTGGAGCAGAGATATTAATAAGCTAATATATGTAAATCGTCAAATTAATCGACAGAAAATTGACGAAGATTGAGAAAAGATATACCGATGATAATTAATCGTCCCATCACTAATATATATATAATCTGAATGACTCAGTCGTAAAACGAGTACATTAGTGAAGTGCATTATAGTGAGATATAATCTCCGGCATCCGCAATATGCCTGGCCCTTCCAGCGGTATACGCCTTGGACCCGTGAAACCCAAGGATCTTCCTCGAAAGATCCCACTGACAAGACGTAAGTCCTTCCTGGGGGATGAAGATAGAATATATATATATATATATATACCTTTTTTTTTTACCTTCTTCACCCCCTGACCACCCTTGTTGAGGCGGCCACATTCGCTAATGAAGCCTCCCGCCGCAGTCGGTCTCGTCCAGAGATCTTTCAAAGAAGTGATGCCCCAGAAGGTTTTGGGGCGACAGTTGGAGGGACAGTCTAAAAGAAAGTGATCTACGGTCTCCGGGGCCTTTTGCATCTGGTACAAGTGGAAGATGTTGCCTGGTTTAAATTGAAATTGTGTTTGTAATGTTGTAAGTTTTGGTGGTGCCCACATCTCAATCTAGCTAGTGAGATTTGTAAGTGTCTTGGGAGGTTGTTGAAGTCGGGTTTTATTTCGGGAGGGGGTTCGTTAAGGATGCTATTTGGAGGTCTGTTGATCATATATGAATGTGTTAGTTGAGTGTGTATATGTTTGGTTGTTGTGGTATTGGGGGGGAGGAGGGGAATGCGATTTAGGATCCGTTTGTAAAAGGTTCCGGTGGACGATGGAGGTTGTTTAAGTCTTTGATTGGTAGGTTGAGGAGAGTTTTGCTGAATGGGTGTGTGGGTAGACGGTTTTTTAGAATTGGGTGCCTATCATTTAGAGGTGGTTCCTTATAGGTAGTATCTTGGTTTCGTTATGAAGGTGTTGTTGAGGGGTTGTAGGTGTGCAGCCGGTAATGGTGCGAAGGGCTTTATTTTGTGTTATTTGGAGTGAATTAAGTTTTTGTCGGAGAGCAGAGGTGCCAGATGGGGGAGGCATAGTTGATGGTGGGGCGTATAAATTGTTTGTAGATTGCAATTGAGGTTTGTATGTTGTTGTGTATGTCAGTGTTGGCCACTGTTTGAGGATGTTGAGTTTCTGGTTGCGGCTGTGGTGGTATTTTGAATGTGTTTGGAGAAAGTGAGGTGAGTGTCAAATGTTAGCCGAGAATCTTTGGGGATTTTGTTGAAGGGTATGGGGGTGTTGTTTAGTAGGACTTGTGGGTAGGTGTTGGATAAGTGTTTGTCTGTTGTTATGAGGGTTATGGAGGATTTGTTTGGTGATGCCATCATCCTGTTTTCTACTAGCCAAGTTTGGAGTTGTGTTAGGTAGTCTTGTGTGAGTGTTGTTGCGGTGGAGAGGTCTTCGTGAGTGGTGGCAATAGTTATGTCGTCAGCGTATGTAGTGATGTGGGTGGATGCTGTTTGGGGTTGTGGAAGGTCTGCTGTGTATAGGTTGAATAGGGTGGGGAGAGTATGGCTCCTTGGGGAACCCGTTCTTTATGTTGATGGTACGTGATTTTAGGCCGTTTTGTTGTATTGGGCGGTTCTTCCTGATAGGAAGTTGGATAGCCATTTCTTAGTATTTGTTGTGATGTTGGATTGGAGGATTTTATGGATAAGATTATGTCTCGGGACAGTATCGAAGGCTTTGTTTATGTCAATTGCTATTAATATAGTTTTGTGATGTGGCTTATGGTTTAGTCCGTTTATTATAGGTTGGATGATGTTGGTAAGTGCAGTGGTGGTGGAATGGTTGGGTTTGAACCCGTGTTGGAAGTTTTGTTGTGGAATGAATTGGAGGATAGAATTTAGGATTAGTTTTTCAAGAAGTTTTGAGATGGTGGATAATAAGGAGATTGGGCGGTAAGAGGAGGGGTTTGAAGGGTCTTTGCCGGGTTTTAGTTTAGGGATGATTAATGCTTTTTTCCATAGGGGAGGGATATAGTTGAGTTGGATTGGTTTATGTATGTGATTGTGTGGATGGGTAGGTGTTTTAGGTGAATATTTGATATGTTGTCTGGTCCTGTTGCTGGAGAGTTTTTGATAGATTTAATGGTGTTTTGAGTGATTGTGGGTGTAATGGCGTTTAGGTTGTTATGGTTGTTGTGTAGCTTTTTCAGTTTTTTGATTAGCTTTTTCTGTTTTGAGGGTGGGTAGGTAAGCTACTTTGTTTAGCGAAGTGTGTGGCCAGTAGGTTGATGTGTTGTTTGGGAGTTAATGGGTTTTTGTAGGGGATTGTTTGGATTTGTGAGGAAGAGGGTTTTTTGCATTGTGAATTGTGGATTGTTTCCAGACTCTTTTCTGTTTGTGTTGTCCAAGTTTTTGATGAGGAAGTTTTGGTAGTTGTTAGTTGTGTGAGTTTTTATTAGGGTTGATATTTGATTGTTTAGGGTTTCTAATTGTGTTTTGGTGAGTTGTGTGGGGTTGTTTTGGCGTTTTAGTGCGTTCCTTTGTTTTATGAGAGAAGTGATTTCGGGGGAGAGGTTTGGTACGTATTTTTTAATGTGGCCTTTAGGGATGAAGATGTTGGCCGCTTTCTGGATTGTGTGGGTGAGATGGTTAATAGCTGATTTGAGGGAGGATATGTTTGTAATTTCGTTTGTTGTGAGTTTTTCGTCTATGTAGTTGGAGAAACGGTCCAGTCTGCTTTTTTGTAGTTGTAAATGTAGTTTTAGATTTGTAAGTGGGTTTGTTTTTGATGTTGTATTTTATAATTATAGGTAGGTGGTCGGAGTTTAGATCGGTTTCTGTGTCCATTGTAGAAAGGGGTGAATGTTTGAGGAGCAAAAAGTGATGTCTGGTGATGTGGGGGATTGGTTGATTTGCGGTGGGATTCTGGTGTGGAGGTTTTTGTCGTTAAGGATGTTGAGATGTTCCAGGTGTTCGATGATGTGGGTTCCTCTTTGGTCGGAGGCTTGGTTTTTGTACCAGGACGGGTGGTGGGCATTGAAGTCTCCGCATAATAGGAGATTAGGAAGGTTTGTTATTGTAGAGAGGTTAGGTGAGTAGTTTGGTGGACAGTGTCTGGATGTATGGTGTGGTATGTGTAGGTTTATTTCTATTGAGAAGGTTTGAATTTTAGATGTTTTGTCAGTTGTATTATATATATATATATATATATATATAATTATAATATATATTATATATATATATATAGTTAGTCCACCTATTCCGAAGAAAGGTAGCCGTCTATCTTCCAACTATCGCCTATAGCTCTCACTTGTATTCTAAGATCTTTGAAACCCTTCTTAACTCACTTCTAGATCATCTGGAACTCATTCCTTCTTTCTGATCATCAGTATGGCTTTCGTCGTTCGAGGTCTACTGGGATAGACTTTCCTATCTCACAGATCTAGGGTCTTCTGCCCTTAGGACTCGGGAGTCTTGTTTGTGGCGCTTACATTCCAAGGCTTTGACGGGTGTGGCATGCGTACTGCTCTCCAGGCTCCCCCTTTGGGTTTCCTCTTCTTTGCTTACTATTGTCAGTTTTCTCTCAGATAGTTCCATTTCGGCATTGAGATGAACGACTTTTCCTCTTTTCTGTCAACTGTGGTGTCCTTTAGTTCTGTTTTTCTCCAACTTATTCTACTTTTCATACGATCTTCTCAATTGCATTCTAACTCTGTCACTCTTATGCTGATGATCAAATCTACATTCTTCTACTATTTCAAACTGTCTCTTTTGCTTCTAGAGTTGCTTCTCGTCTTCAACTTTCCGATTTATTCTTGCCGATCTGGATGGATTTACCGTGGGGTCATAGCACCTTGTGAAATTCAGCTCTTTAAAATTCAACTTTTCACATCTCCTCTCAAAACACCTCCTAACTTCCTATCCTCTTCGATGGCTCTCCCGTCTCACCTGTAAATAACATTAACATTCTTGGTCTAAACATAAACAACAAACTGTCTTGGAAACCACATATTAGAATGGTTGCTAAAGCGGCCTCTAAGAAACTGGAGTTTGTTCAGATTGCGAGTTTTTTTCTTTTGAGCAGTTACTCCAAATATATAAGCCCTTGTATGGAGTACTGTTTTCACATTTGGGGGGGCTTCGGCTTCTCCTCTCTTTTGGATAGGTTTGAGCCTAAAGCTATAAGATTAACTGTCCCCTACTTTCCTTATCTCTGCGATGTGACGTTGGCGCACTATCTCTTCTCTACAGGTACTACAATGGCAGGTGCTCAAGGGAATTGGTCCTCTCGCATTCCTCCACCGTTGCGTCGTCCTCGTT
>SEYY01019569.1:0-10730 GCA_009176605.1 Armadillidium nasatum
AAAAAAAACAAAGGCCCTTTTCAGGGCCGCAAAACATTACTAAGGAGATAATAATTTAAACTTTTCAATCAAAGTATATATATATGTATATAATATATATAATTTTTTGTATGTCCAAAACTTGAATTTGAAAATTTGTTTTGTAAATTAAAGAAAACTTTTGAAGGCTAACTGTAATAATATTAAAGAAGTTGCCGTACTCTCTTACGTTTCAAGTTTTTAAATTATATGCTATGATTCTTAATTCGAAGTTTGATTTCATTTCATTATAATAATAAAAAATAGTAATGAATGAATGAAGTGCAAATTTCTGTTGTGGGAGAAGCAGGAAAATTAAAATTTGGCTTTGAAGATTTAGAATTTTCAAACTTTTTTTTTCTCTCTAATTATATATATATATATATATATATATATATATATATATATATATATATATATATATATATATATATATATATATATATATATATATATATATATATATATATATATTGAAAGATGTAAAAAGAAAGATGTAAAAGTTATATTGGACCAATGTTCTCTTTTCCTTTCAAAATTTAAATTTTCTTTCCATTTTCAATAGAATGTACTTTTATCTCTTTAGTAAAGATGTGTGGACCTAAAAAGGTCCTTTGGTCTTAAATGTTTAGTCGAAGTAATTAACCTCCAAATCCGTATAGAGTTCTTCCTTGTCGTTTAAGAGCGTAGACAACATCCATAGCTGTAACGGTCTTCCTCTTTGCGTGTTCAGTGTAGGTAACAGCATCCCTGATGACGTTCTCAAGGAAGACTTTGAGCACACCACGAGTTTCTTCGTAAATCAAGCCAGATATACGCTTTACTCCACCACGACGAGCGAGACGACGAATAGCTGGTTTGGTGATACCCTGGATGTTATCACGAAGAACTTTGCGATGACGCTTGGCTCCTCCTTTTCCGAGTCCTTTCCCTCCCTTGCCACGACCAGTCATGATTTATAATATCTTCTCGAACGTAGAAACTAAAACGAAATGAATATATCACAAACTTAACTCGCCCTTATATACCCGACACAGCAACGGAAAAGTGTTTCACTACTTTTTTACTTATGTTATAATTTTATAGTTTGGATAAATATTTGCAAAAGTATTTGTTGAAATTTTGAAAGAATACGATATTAATTTACTCAAATAGAAATTAAATTATTAATTTATATATAAGAAATTATTGTTTCATTTTAAAGTAATTTAACTAAAATTAATGAAAGTTCATTTTGATTCATTCTATTTGAAGAATTATGAATTCTGATGATAAAATATATACCAAAATTGTAAAAGTTTAAAATTTGTTACTTAAAGGTTGTGGAATTCAAATAAAAGGCTACATCTGGTGAAAATTCCTTATTAATTCTTTGTTATTTACGCGAGGAATTGTATACGCTATGGCTCCCAAAACTTCTGGCAAGGCCGCCAAGAAGGCTGGCAAAGCCCAGAAATCTATCTCTAAAGGAGACAAGAAGAAAAAGAAGAAGAGGAAGGAAAGTTACAGCATTTACATCTACAAAGTGTTGAAGCAAGTTCATCCCGATACCGGAATCTCTTCAAAGGCTATGTCCATTATGAATTCTTTCGTCAACGACATCTTCGAAAGAATTGCTGCCGAAGCCTCTCGTTTAGCTCATTACAACAAGAGATCAACCATCACTTCCCGGGAAATTCAAACTGCTGTCAGGCTTTTGCTTCCTGGAGAATTAGCAAAACACGCTGTCTCAGAGGGAACCAAAGCTGTTACCAAATACACCTCATCCAAGTAAATAGGCATCACTAACTAAAAAGGCTCCATTTGGAGCCACAAATTGTAATAAAGAGATAACATTTTTTATAAGTAATATTTAGGATAGGGCTTATTTCAGATATTTTCATTAGATCGATTAAACATCAATGTGAGATACTTCCTCATATTTATTAAAGAGTTTTTGTCACATTTAAATAACTATGATTTTCCTTCAGAGCTTTATTATAATTATAATTTTCAGAGTTTTAAATGAAAAAAAGTTTTTTTTTTTATCTTTACAACTACTTTTTATATTTTAAATTAGAAAACAAACTCCTAGTCTCTCTCTCTCTCTCTCTCTCTCTCTCTCTCTCTCTCTCTCTCTCTCTCTCTCTCTCTCTCTCTCTCTCTCTCTCTCTCTCTCTCTCTCTCTCTCTATATATATATATATATATATATATATATATATATATATATATATATATATATATATATATATATATATATATATATATATATATATATATATATATATATAATATATATAGACTTATTAATTGATAGCTATATATTATAAATATAAAAAAATAAAAAAAAAAAAAAAAATATTATATATATATATATATATATATATATATATATATATATATATATATATATATATATATATATATATATATATATATATATATATATATATATATGGCCAGACTTCGGATTGAGGCAGCTACATATTTAAAAAACTACTTAACGTACATAAAAAGGATTATTTTTTTAGAATCCTTGTCGAATCTTAGGTAAGAAACATTGGGAAATACAAAAAAAAAAAAATATTATAATAATTTTATTACGTAAGTAAAATTTACTTCTTTATAATTCTGGAAAGAATCGTACGTTTGGCAATGTTAATATTTTTTAAAATAAATTTTCCGAAATTTGAAAAACTAAAAATTCTCTAATGACTAACAGAATTGTAAAAGATGTTAAATATGTATATATGGTGTAATAAATCAGTTAGGCTTGTATACGTTGGCCATCTTCGGTCGTTTAGGTTACATAAAGTCGAATTAGGTTTGTAAGTTCATCGCTTATCGTACACAATCAGGTTTTTTTTTTTATTATTATTTATTTGCAAATACTTTACACTTTTCCTAACTGAAATTCGACAAGGATTCTAAAAATACAATCCTTTTTTACGCACTTTCAGTAGTTTCTTAAATATGTAGCTGGCTCAAACCGAAGTCTGACCTATATATATATATATATATATATATATATATATATATATATATATATATATATATATATATATATATATATATATATATATATATATATATATATATATATATATATATATATATATATATATATAAACACCTAATGTTGCTGAAGCAAGAAAAGTGTTTTTTATTTTTTCACAGGACTTCAATATTTTCATATGCTTATGCATACAATTACATTTGAGTTTCCTAAATAATTAAACAAAACTGAACTTGAAATTTGAGTGGAGCCTTATAACGATTTTAAGATTTATTTATATCCAAGTCTTCAACTCAACAAAGTAAAAGAAGAAATAGAATTTGCTTATACCCTGATTGATATGATTTTTATGAACGAGTAAATAGGTACTACTGTACATTTATGCAGAGATTGTCTTTTCTTTACACATCTAGTAGATCATATATATATATATATATATATATATATATATATATATATATATATATATATATATATATATATATATATATATATATATATATATATATATATACCTTTTTTTTTACCTTCTCACCCCCTGACCACCCCACGCTGAGGTGGCCACACTTCGCTGATGAAGCCCCCCACCGCAGTCGGCCTCGTCCATAGATCATTCAAGGTAGTGATGTCCCAGGAGATTCTGGGGCGAGAATTGGAAGGACAGTGTAATAGAAAGTGTGACTCGGTCTCCGGGGCCTCACCGCATCTGGTACAAGTGGGATATGTTGTCTGGTTTAATATTGAATTTATGTTTGTATTGTTGTAAGTTTTGGTGGTGTCCACATCTCAACCTTGCTAATGAGATTTGTGAGTGTCTTGGGAGGTTGCTGAAGTCGGGGTTTATTTCGGGAGGGGATGTGTTAAGGATGTTGTTTGGTGGTCTGTTTATCAAGTAGGAATGCGTTAGTTGAGTGTGAATATGTTTGGTTGTTGTGGTATTGGGAGGGAGTGGGGGATGTGATTTAGGATTTGTTTGTAGAAGGTAGCTGTGGATGATGGAGGTTGTTTTAGTCTGTGTTTGGTAGGTTGGAGGAGAGTTTTGTGGCATGGGTGTGTGGGTAGGAGGGTTTTTGCGTAAAATTGAGTGCCTATCATTTCGAGGTGGTTGTTTAAAGGTAATATTTTGGTTTCATTATGTAAGTGTTGTTGAGGGGTTGTGGGTGTGCAGCCAGTAATTGTGCGGAGGGCTCTATTTTGCGTTATTTGGAGTGTCATTAAGTTTTGTTTGGAGAGCATTGGGTGCCAGACAGGGGAGGCATAGTTGATGGTGGGGCGTATAAATTGTTTGTATATGGCAATTGAGGTTTGTATGTTGTTGTTTATGTCTGTGTTGGCCACTGTTTTGAGGATGTTGAGTTTTCTGTTTGCGGCTGAGGTGGTATTTTGGATGTGTTTGGTGAAAGTGAGGTGGGTGTCAAAGGTTAGGCCAAGAATCTTTGGAGTTTTGTTGAGGGGTATGTGAGTGTTGTTTAAGAGAACTTGTGGGTGGATGTTGGATAGATGTCGGTCTGTTGTTATGAGGGTTATGGAGGATTTGTTTGGGGATGCCGTCATCCGGTTTTCTGTCAGCCATGTTTGAATTTGTGTTAAGTAGTCTTGTGTGTGATTGTTGTTGCGGTATCGAGATTTTGGTGGGTGTGGCAATAGTTATGTCGTCGGCGTATGATGTAATGTGGGTGTGTGTTGTTTGGGGTTGGGGAAGGTCTGCTGTGTATAGGTTAAATAGTGTTGGGGATAGAATGGCTCCTTGGGGTACTCCGTTTCTTATGTTTTTATGGTTCGAGATTTTTGGCCGTTTTGTTGTATTTGGGCGGTTCTTCCTGATAGATAGTAAGTTGGCTAACCATTTCTTGATGTTTGTTGGAATGTTGGAGTTTGTGGATTAGATTGTGTCTCGGGACAATATATATATATATATATATATATATATATATATATATATATATATATATATATATATATATATATATATATATATATATATATATATATATATATAATATATATATAATAAAAAAAAAAAAAAAAAAATTTTTTTTTTTTTTTTTTTTTTTTTTTTTTTTTTTTTTTTTTTTTTTTTTTTAAGTCCAAAAATTCGATTGCAAAATTCGTTTTCTGTTCATTTTCTGTAATTTAAAATTTTTTTTTCAATGGGAGACCATAATAATAGTAATTAATATAGCGTACTTATATTTTTTTTGAAATTTTTTAATCCGATGTTACGAATTTTATTTTAAAGCTTAATTTTATTAAAGAATAAAAAATAATGAACTAACTTCCCACTCTGGGAAAGTGGAAGTATGCCGGGAAAATGAAATTACTGTTCTGGGGTCTGTATTTCAAGAACTTTTCAATGCTTTTCCCATACTTCATCTTTCTTTCTCTCTTTATATATATATATATATATATATATATATATATATATATATATATATATATATATATATATATATATATATATATATATATATATATATATATATATATATATATATATATATATATATATATTTTAATTTGAACTATGAAATATGAAGATTGGGAGAAAGAATGCGCCGTCTTATTTCTAAATAAATAAGAAAAGTAAAAAATCTTGTGTTGGTATGCATAAGAATATATATATATATATATATATATATATATATATATATATATATATATATATATATATATATATATATATATATATATATATATATATATATATATATATATATATATATATATATATATATATATATATATATATATATAGAGAGAGAGAGAGAGAGAGAGAGAGAGAGAGAGAGAGAGAGAGAGAGAGAGAGAGAGAGAGAGAGAGATTGAAAGTGTAGGTTTTTTATGTACGAAACTAGAGAAAATTTAATTATTTATTGGTGAGAAAATTATGGTTTTGTATTTTAAAATATAAAGTAGTTGTAAAGAAAATACATTGATAAAAAAAAAGTTGATTGGAGATCCCTTCCTTAGGAAGAGTCTGTATTCTGGCGTAGGTAATAAGTTTTGAAATAAGATTGTGAAATAGGGCTTATATGAAAGTATTTACATGCACACTTAAAGTGCTAAAATTGTTTTGAAAAAAGAAATTATAATAGTAAATTTGGTTGATATTATCTCTTTATTAATAAAATGTGGCTCCAAATGGAGCCTTTTATAATAAGGTAGTTGTTGAGTTTACTTCTTTTCGGTCTTCTTGGGAAGGAGAACTGCCTGGATATTAGGAAGAACACCTCCTTGAGCAATGGTAACACCAGAAAGGAGTTTGTTTAATTCTTCATCGTTTCTGATGGCAAGTTGAAGATGACGTGGAATGATACGAGTTTTCTTGTTATCTCTGGCTGCATTTCCAGCCAATTCAAGAACTTCAGCAGCTAAATACTCCATTACAGCAGCAAGATATACTGGGGCTCCAGCGCCGACACGCTTCAGCATAGTTTCCTTTTCTCAACAGACGATGAATACGTCCAACGGGAAATTGGAGACCAGCACGACTTGAGCGAGTCTTTGACTTGGCCTTCACTTTACCTCCCTTTCCACGACCAGACATTTTGCGCTTTGTATTGTAGAAGAACGAACACAAAATAAAATATAAGGATCGAAATATGAAAAAACTATTTAAGAGAAAGAGCTCGTACTTATGTCAATATTTAGGTAAAAATATGAAAGGAACTTCCACGACATAAGTACGAATCAAATCCTTTGGAAAAAAAAATCTAAGTTCAAAACTTTATTATTATTATTATTATTATTATTATTATTATTATTATTATTATTATTATTATTATTATTATTATTTCAAGAGTCATTAATTAATTTATTTATATAGTTTAAAAAATATTTTTAAAGGTTTTTAATTAAAAGAACAAATTCGAAAATTTTGTTTTTCCGCTACATATTTCCTTTAAATATTTAATTTAAAAAAATAAGTTTACAATATTATACAATATAATTTTAACTTAATAAGAACTAGTCTGGTTTAATTTTACCTTTTTATAGAGATTTCAAAGGCTAATTTAAAACAAAATCTCTCTCTCTCTCTCTCTCTCTCTCTCTCTCTCTCTCTTTATATATATATATATATATATATATATATATATATATATATATATATATATATATATATATATATATATATATATATATATATATATATATATATATATATATATATATATATATATATATATATATTCTTTCTTAATCCCTTGTTGAGCTTAAAATGTATCCGACAATTGAAGTTTTATTAATTTAACATTGAACAGTTATTTATTAATAGATTATTATTAAAACACAATTACTTAATGGTTGAGCTTTCGTGCTCTTAACTGAGTCACATCTTCAGAAGATGAAGATGTGACTCAGTTAAGAGCACGAAAGCTCAACCATTAAGTAATTGTGTTTTAATAATAATAATCTATTAATAAATAACTGTTCAATGTTAAATTAATAAAACTTCAATTGTCGGATACATTTTAAGCTCAACAAGGGATTAAGAAAGAATAAAACCAAGATTACGGTTACCTTTAGTAATCTATAAATAATATATATATATATATATATATATATATATATATATATATATATATATATATATATATATATATATATATATATATATATATATATATATATATATATATATATATATATATAGTTTTCCCCTTTTACCTTTATTTTAGTATTTAAAGTTTGTTTTACATGTTTAAGAGTAAATTTGTCCTTTATAGTTAATACTTGGAAATGAAAGTATTAATTGTATTATTTTGTCGTACTTATGCTAAGCTGAGGAGTATAAAATGGCTGCTCGGTACGCGGAAAGCTTATTTGAAATTTAGTTTGAGTAAGAATAAGATGGCTCGTACAAAGCAAACTGCAAGAAAGTCTACCGGAGGAAAAGCTCCACGCAAACAGTTGGCGACGAAGGCTGCTCGCAAGTCTGCACCAGCGACTGGTGGAGTGAAGAAGCCTCATAGGTACCGTCCCGGTACCGTGGCTCTTCGTGAAATCCGTCGTTACCAGAAGAGTACTGAATTGCTGATCCGCAAATTGCCTTTCCAACGTTTGGTTCGAGAAATTGCCCAAGATTTTAAGACTGACCTTAGGTTCCAGTCTTCAGCTGTAATGGCCCTTCAGGAAGCTTCCGAGGCCTACCTCGTAGGTCTTTTCGAAGACACCAACCTGTGCGCCATTCACGCCAAGAGAGTGACTATTATGCCAAAGGACATCCAATTGGCCCGAAGAATTCGTGGAGAGAGAGCTTAAAATAAAATAGACATACACAAAAAAAACAAAGGCCCTTTTCAGGGCCGCAAAACATTACTAAGGAGATAATAATTTAAACTTTTCAATCAAAGTATATATATGTATATAATATATATAATTTTTTGTATGTCCAAAACTTGAATTTGAAAATTTGTTTTGTAAATTAAAGAAAACTTTTGAAGGCTAACTGTAATAATATTAAAGAAGTTGCCGTACTCTCTTACGTTTCAAGTTTTTAAATTATATGCTATGATTCTTAATTCGAAGTTTGATTTCATTTCATTATAATAATAAAAAATAGTAATGAATGAATGAAGTGCAAATTTCTGTTGTGGGAGAAGCAGGAAAATTAAAATTTGGCTTTGAAGATTTAGAATTTTCAAACTTTTTTTTTCTCTCTAATTATATATATATATATATATATATATATATATATATATATATATATATATATATATATATATATATATATATATATATATATATATATATATATATATATATATATATATATATATATATATATATTTTATATAATATTTGAAAGATGTAAAAAGAAAGATGTAAAAGTTATATTGGACCAATGTTCTCTTTTCCTTTCAAAATTTAAATTTTCTTTCCATTTTCAATAGAATGTACTTTTATCTCTTTAGTAAAGATGTGTGGACCTAAAAAGGTCCTTTGGTCTTAAATGTTTAGTCGAAGTAATTAACCTCCAAATCCGTATAGAGTTCTTCCTTGTCGTTTAAGAGCGTAGACAACATCCATAGCTGTAACGGTCTTCCTCTTTGCGTGTTCAGTGTAGGTAACAGCATCCCTGATGACGTTTTCAAGGAAGACTTTGAGCACACCACGAGTTTCTTCGTAAATCAAGCCAGATATACGCTTTACTCCACCACGACGAGCGAGACGACGAATAGCTGGTTTGGTGATACCCTGGATGTTATCACGAAGAACTTTGCGATGACGCTTGGCTCCTCCTTTTCCGAGTCCTTTCCCTCCCTTGCCACGACCAGTCATGATTTATAATATCTTCTCGAACGTAGAAACTAAAACGAAATGAATATATCACAAACTTAACTCGCCCTTATATACCCGACACAGCAACGGAAAAGTGTTTCACTACTTTTTTACTTATGTTATAATTTTATAGTTTGGATAAATATTTGCAAAAGTATTTGTTGAAATTTTGAAAGAATACGATATTAATTTACTCAAATAGAAATTAAATTATTAATTTATATATAAGAAATTATTGTTTCATTTTAAAGTAATTTAACTAAAATTAATGAAAGTTCATTTTGATTCATTCTATTTGAAGAATTATGAATTCTGATGATAAAATATATACCAAAATTGTAAAAGTTTAAAATTTGTTACTTAAAGGTTGTGGAATTCAAATAAAAGGCTACATCTGGTGAAAATTCCTTATTAATTCTTTGTTATTTACGCGAGGAATTGTATACGCTATGGCTCCCAAAACTTCCTGGCAAGGCCGCCAAGAAGGCTGGCAAAGCCCAGAAATCTATCTCTAAAGGAGACAAGAAGAAAAAGAAGAGGAGGAAGGAAAGTTACAGCATTTACATCTACAAAGTGTTGAAGCAAGTTCATCCCGATACCGGAATCTCTTCAAAGGCTATGTCCATTATGAATTCTTTCGTCAACGACATCTTCGAAAGAATTGCTGCCGAAGCCTCTCGTTTAGCTCATTACAACAAGAGATCAACCATCACTTCCCGGGAAATTCAAACTGCTGTCAGGCTTTTGCTTCCTGGAGAATTAGCAAAACACGCTGTCTCAGAGGGAACCAAAGCTGTTACCAAATACACCTCATCCAAGTAAATAGGCATCACTAACTAAAAAGGCTCCATTTGGAGCCACAAATTGTAATAAAGAGATAACATTTTTTATAAGTAATATTTAGGATAGGGCTTATTTCAGATATTTTCATTAGATCGATTAAACATCAATGTGAGATACTTCCTCATATTTATTAAAGAGTTTTTGTCACATTTAAATAACTATGATTTTCCTTCAGAGCTTTATTATAATTATAATTTTCAGAGTTTTAAATGAAAAAAAGTTTTTTTTTTTATTTTTTTACTTTTTTTTTTTTCTCCTCTCTCTCTCTCTCTCTCTCTCTCTCTCTCTCTCTCTCTCTCTCTCTCTCTCTCTCTCTCTCTCTCTCTCTCTCTCTCTCTCTCTCTCTCTCTCTCTCTCTCTCTCTCTCTATATATATATATATATATATATATATATATATATATATATATATATATATATATATATATATATATATATATATATATATATATATATATATATATATATATATATATATATATATATATAT
The DNA here is from genome assembly GCA_009176605.1 of Armadillidium nasatum. Taxonomy (NCBI): domain Eukaryota; kingdom Metazoa; phylum Arthropoda; class Malacostraca; order Isopoda; family Armadillidiidae; genus Armadillidium; species Armadillidium nasatum. Next base: position 10,631 of record SEYY01019569.1, read on the forward strand.
GGCCAGACTTCAGATTGAGGCAGCTACATATTTAAAAAACTACTTAACGTACATAAAAAATGATTATATATATATATATATATATATATATATATATATA
>SEYY01019570.1:0-15000 GCA_009176605.1 Armadillidium nasatum
TATATATATATATATATATATATATATATATATATATAATATATATATATATAATATAATAATAATATGTTTTATTTTTTTTTTTTTAATTTATTTATATATATATTTTTTGGGGGAGGGGGGTTCTGGGGGCACCTCGGGGGCCTCACCCCTTCCTGGGACCTTATAAACACCTTAAAATACCCTGTTTATTTTATTTATTTATTTTGACTTATTTAATTCCTTTTTATTTTTATTTATTTTTAAGCTTGCATTATATGCAATATAATATATATATATATATATATATATATATTATATATATATATATATATATATATATATTATATATATATATATATATAAATATATATATATATATATATATATATATATATATATATATATATATATATATATAGTAAAAATTTCCCCATTGGTCGTTTGGAGTGAAATCAAGGGGAATTTTGAGAGGAGTCGATTCTATCTTCTTTTCTTTCCTTTTTCCGCGTATTTTTGTCCGCCGTTTTCTCTGAAAGTAACAAACTTATCCGAAACATGGCTTCAAAGGTTCTTGGAACAGCCAAATTATGTGTGTGTTTGGGGGAGAGAGAGAGAGAGAGAGAGAGAGAGAGAGAGAGAGAGAGAGAGAGAGAGAGAGAGAGAGAGAGAGAGAGAGAGATTCTCTTAATATATCGAAAGATTTCGTTCGATATTTTGAAAATAGGTGATAAATTTCATCTTGAATATTAATTTCTTCTCACATGTTAATCCTTTTTTTTTCTTTTTTTTTTTTTTTTTTTTTTTTTTTTTTTTTTTTTTTTTTTTTTTTTTTTTTTTTTTTTTTTTTTTTTTTTTTTTTTTTTTTTTTTTTTTTTTTTTTTTTTTTATATATTAATATATAATATATATATATATATATATATATATATATATATATATATATATATATATATATATATATATATATATATATATATATATATATATATATATATATATATATATATATATATATATATATATATATAAATTATTATTATTATTATATAAAATATTGGTTCTCTAAAGGCTAGTAATTTTAATAATATTAATTCTATCCTATTTTAATAAATCATAAAACACTGAAAAGAAATAAATCATGTAAAATATTTTAATATAATATAGATTAAAAGTTCTTTTGTTACCAATTTGCTTATCTAATTCTGTGATGAATTTTTTAAATCGATTTTAATCAACACGGTATCATCGCTTCCTAAAAGGCTTCTAAGTAATCATTTTGGTTGCCAAATGTTTTTTTTTAATAAATTGCTAAACATATAGAGTTAATTGGTAGTTAATTGTATTGCAACTAGTATTAATTTTACTTTGAAATTAATGGTTATGTATGCTTTATTATACTAGAGCTTATATATATATATATATATATATATATATATATATATATATATATATATATATATATATATATATATATATATATATATATATATATATATATATATATATATATATATATATATATATATATATATATATATATATATATATATATATATATATATATATATATATATATTATGAATCAGTTCTTATAAATAAAAATCTTTCATAAAAATGTGTCAAATGTGACATTTTAAAAAACAGTTATGTAATTATTTTGTTTTGAAAAATTTTAACCCTTTTTTTGAAAGAAAGGGTTACGGCCGGAACCGAAAACTTTAAAATGACTGAATTTCTGTCCATGTCGGGTATATATATATATATATATATATATATATATATATATATATATATATATATATATATATATATATATATATATATATATATATATATATATATATATATATATATATATATATATATATATATATATATATATATATATATATATATATATATATATATATATATATATATATATATATATATATATATATATATATATATATATATATATATATATATATATATATATATATATATATATATATGGTTGGCAAAGGCCACTAATTTCCACAAGCGTTGGGGGAATATCAAAATCCAGTTAAAGGCCAACATGTCCCGATGCACAACGTTTGAAGATATGCAAGTCTAAGTAAGTTCGAAAAATAGATAAAGGAAGTGTGTTCCAGATTTTGCCAGTAGAGTGCATTAAAGATTAAGCATAGCGGTTAAGTCTACGATCAGAAAGTTGAACAGAGAAAGGATGAGACCGTGTAGAAAGGCGTGTCTCACGAACTCTTCTCAGTGAAGGAAGGATACGACGGAGGAGTTCAGAAGAGCAGTGTCCATTTTAATAGCGATAGTATTAAGAGAGAATTAGACGGGAAGAGATTGCAAAGAGTTAATAAGACGAAAAGTCCTAGACTTCACTTTTTCAAGGAGAGACGTATGAGTGGAACCACCACAGATGTGTGAAGCTTACTCCACATACGGTGAATAACACCCCTAAAAAGAGGAAACAACTGTGGTGGCGTGAAGAAACTCTGAAGGTGCCTCAGAGCACACAGCCTCTTAGAAGCTCGTTTAAGGAGAGAAATAATATGATCCTTACATGAAAGACCAAGAGAAAAAGATTCACCGAGAATATTAGGGATAGATGAAAGTTTGAATTGCGCGTTTTCCGAGAAGAGTAGAGAGATGGAGGAATTGAGTTTGTTGAGTAGAAAGTTGGAGATATGGAGTTTTTGAGGCATTGAAAATAATTATGTTTTATCTGCCCTAATTTGAAATATGAGAAATATCAGAGGTTAGTTGCTCCAAGGTTACCCTCGTCGAGTTTATTAACCGACGCCCTTTCTGGCATTTTTTGCAAAATGCCAGAAAGGGCGTGGAGAGGAGGAACTAGAAAGTTTATTGAATTTTCGACGGAAAAATGAGTTTTTGGTGTTACGGAATTGATGTTGTCCCAAAGTTGGTGGTGGTGTTCAAGTTTGCTCATTCCGTGATGAAATATAAGTTGAATGACTTTGAAGACGACGGTAATCCTTGAAGGCAGCATCCCTGCGGCGAATAGGAGGAGAACAAGTAAAGTTACACCAAAGTTTGTTAGATTTGATTGAAGGGAAAGAAAATGGAATATACGCCTCCATGCCAGAGAGAATCACCTCGGTTATGCGCTCTGCACACTCCAAAAAACCCCTCTCACTGAAACAGTAATTATTTTATTGGAGATCATAGAAATTCAACCACAAGTAAGACCAGTTAGCAGCACCGAAGTGTCGGAAACATCTCGCCAAAGGAAGGGCCGTTCTTGCGGAAGACTTGAAGAGACAAAACATGATACAGAGATAAGAAGAGGATTGGATGAACCCAGAAGAGGAAAGAATTTAATAGTATAAGGAGAAGGATAAGAGGTTAAAAAAAGGTCAAGTATGTTGGATTCATCGCCAAGACGATCAGGGATACAAATAGGGAGTTGCACCAACTGCCGAAGGTTGTTTTTAATAGAAAAGTGGTGGGCGAGTTCATCAGCTGGATTCTGAGAACTATATGAAAGCCATTGGTGTTGGTGAACGTTGAAATCACCTGAAATGATTATTTCAAAGAAAAGAGAAAAAGAAAGAATGTTCTCTGTTTTGGAAATTAAATGGTCGAAGAATTTTTCTTTTATAATCAGGAGAATTATGAATAAATGGACAGAGCAAATAAATTTAACAGTAGAATTGCAAGAGAACTTAACCCATAAGATAGAGAGTTCAAAAGATTCCAAATTAGAGACATGAGAACAAACAACATCGTTGCACACATATGTACAACATCCGCCTTTGGCTGAAAATTGAGGATAGAGGCAGTAGGAAGATGCAAAGTAGGGTTTGCTGTCACCTCATTCAATCACCTAAGTTTCAGTTAAAAACATGATAAAAAGTCTAGAAGAAAAGAAATGGTGTTCGACAAAGGGGATATAAAACAAAAAACCTCAAATGTTTCAGAAATTAATTAAAAAAGAAGACCATGCACCAAGGCAAACCGCCAGAAAAGTCCTTTCGGCACCATCTCCATCATCAGAGGCCACCAACTCTCAAGTGATGATGGGGCGAGGGGTATATGAGGAGCATAGTTTGGATTCCACCTCTCGAAGCATCTCCGAGGCAGCTTTTTGTGTCGCCATTTTTTTTCATTTAAAAAAAAATAATGTACATGAAGCAAGCGAGAGTAATGTACAATCTGTTGAAAAGTCGTCGACTTCTTCACTGAGTGTGGACACTTGTAAAACTGCTAAATTTTCTAAAATGGGATAGTCATTTGTTTTCGTTTCACTTGGACTGGTAATGAGGAGGAACTATGTAGACTTTGCGTTGAATGTGAAACATTATTACTAATAGTAGTCTCATCCCAGCAAAACTCTGACGGCTTTTAGAAACAAGAAACTCGCTGGTTAAAAATAGAAGCATTGAATATTTTGGAAAAAATGTTTGTAATTAAAAGAATGAAAAACTCTGGAAAAAATGGTTGTAAATAAAAGAAAGAAAAAAAAAACAATCTTCAAATCGTTTTTCATTGATGATCACAAAAGTACAATAATTGCATCTTATGAAATTAGTTTAAGAATAGCAAGACAAAGCGAAGCACACACAATTGCTGAAAATTTAATCAAATTCAATGCAGAAGATTTAGTAGAATGTATGATTGGAGAAAAATATGTTTACAACATAGAATGTATCCCACTTTCCAATTATAACAATTTCTAAATGCATTTGTGATATGTCTGGATTTTGCCAAAAATAACTTATTAGAAGAGTAAATAAATTTAAAATATTTCACTTCAGATGGACGAATCCACAGACATTGCAGGTTAAGTCATATTACTTGTATTTGTCCGATACATATATGACTCCAGTATAGATGAAGACTTGTTAATGTATAAGCCTTTGAAAACTCGCACAAGGGGTGAAGATATATTTGAAATACTCGAATCTTTCTTTATTCAAATATATGCACTGATGGGGTTGCAGTTATGGTAGGCAAATATTTAAGCGCTTTGGCTTGCTTAAAAAACCAAAACGGAGAAATTGTGAATTTTCACTGTTTTTACATCGACATACCCTCGCAATAAAGAGAATGCCTCCTCAGATAAGGTAAGTTGTTGATGATGTGACAAAAATTGTGAACTTTATTTAAACACTATACACTTAATTCCCTGCCTTTTAGTTTATTATATGAAGATTTGGGAAGCACACTCAGAGAGTTATTATTTCACACCGAAGTTTGATGTCTTTCGAAAGAGAAAGTGCTCGTGAGGTTTTATGAGTTGCTTGAAGAAGTTCATGCATTTTTGTCAAACCTGCAGCACAATTTAACTCCTAAATTGAAAGATAAATTTTGGATTCAATGGCCGGCCTGCCTTTCAGATATATTTGCACATTTAAATGTGTTTTTGTAGGTAACAAAGTTACATATTCAAAGCTTAGGGTAGGATTAATGCACTCCAATGCAAGTTTAAGCAATGAAAAGACTTAATTCTTTAGGAAAGGTATGAGTGCTTTGAACGCATTTGTGAATACTTGCTTGTCAACCAACTTCTAACTCTAAGCATCTACACTGTCAAATTTAGGCGACCAGTATTTTGTCTTTGATATTAAAAACTTCCTTTAGATTCAAAATTCATTTCTTGATTCTCTTAATATGCAAGTCCTGTCTCTAATTAAAAAGGAGCAGCCGATAGAAACTTCAACCGACTGTGAACTGAAAACTAAATTTAAAGAAAATGGTCTGTCGAAATTTTGAACTAACCTACATAAAATTGACCAAAAATTGTTGCTAAGGCTCTGCAATTTTTAATCTATTTTTCAACAACTTACCTTTGTAAAAAGACATTCTTTATAGGCAACTACAAAAACTAAGTATAGAAATAGGCTAAATACAGAAAATGATATGAGTGTAAAATATTTAGATTATGTCAGACGTGGAAGAACTTTGCAACTCAAAACAACATCTACATGTAGTTATCAGAATTGACCAAAATACACAGAACTAAAAGGCATAAAATTAGACAATGGCGAATGCTAAAAATAAACTTTCATTTTAGTTTTTGCCATGTTTATTTTGTACTATTATACTATTATTATTTATATATTATTACAATAGATATTGTAGTTAGGGCTCTGTAAAAGCCCTTTGCCCTGTTCGGAGGCTCCTCAACAGGCCAGAGTTTGGGAAACCTTGGTCTAGCCCACACTATCACCCCGCGGTTTATGCCTAGTGGGGGTACTTAAATCGCTTCGGACGAAGCTACAGCCTCCTCCTATATATATATATATATATATATATATATATATATATATATATATATATATATATATATATATATATATATATATATATATATATATAATATATATATATTAATATATATATATATATATAACCAGTGAGTGTGTTTTGAGATTTGAGGTCTTAGCCTGCCTAGTGAAATGGTTGACTCGAGTTGTTTAATTTTTTTATTTTTTATTTTCATATATTAGCGTTTTCATGAACCTAATTTTACACCGATTGAATGTTCTCTTAAACTACTTTGGACTCACTTGAAATTAGTTTTAAAATTGATATTGATCCTCCTTGATTCACAGTATCATTTGGAATATATAAAACTTGCATTTTTATTTCAAAGTAGCTCTGGATTATTGTAAGAAACGTGTTATTTTGTTTCTTGTATAGAATGCTTTGCTTTTCCGACCGAGCAAATATTTCCACCCTAAGATGATCGACTTATTTTTATTATTAATTAAACATTTTTTCTCATTGCTGAAGGCGATTTAAGTCATTTAAATTGCTTAAGACTCTTAATTATTTAATGAACATGGGTTTTAAAATCTGGTTCTTATATTATTATTCTTTGAGACTTTCCCAGACTGAGTCTTAGTACTAGAAACCAGAGCTGAAGAGTCGAATTAAGTTTCTCCTGGTGGAGAAGAGCAGAAGCAGAAATTTTTTTTCGTGTAGACGCAGTAAAAAGAATTTTATATTGTTATTCTTTATTATTATTATTATTACAATTATTATTCTTTGAGACTTTCCCAGACTGAGTCTTAGTACTAGAAACCAGAGCTGAAGAGTCGAATTAAGTTTCTCCTGGTGGAGAAGAGCAGAAGCAGAAATTTTTTTTCGTGTAGACGCAGTAAAAAGAATTTTATATTTTTCTTATTACCAAATAAATAAGGTTCGGAGAAGGAGCAGTAGTATTTAAAAAAGAACCTAGCCGGAGTCACAAATGGAGTCCGAGTTGGATATTTTAAAATAATGATGCCGGCGCCGGAGTTTAAGCCAGCCCAAACATTTTCCTCCTCTGCAGTCCTTCCCAGAACTCACCAAGAAACTTTCATTAGCCGTTTTCATTACATACTGTCTATCTAATAAAAGAATTGTTAAGCAAACGTTTCCATAAGTCTGTCTCATTTCATTTGTTTTTTGTTGGCTCCTTTATTCAATATAAATGTAAATGAGGGCTGGATTAATTCCAAATAAAAAAAAAAAAAGAGGGAGAGATCGATCAAAAATGAAATTATCATCTTATTTCGTATTTTGATATTATATATATATATATTATATATATATATATATATATATATATATATATATATATATATATATATATATATATATATATATATATATATATATATATATATATATATATATATATATATATAACTAAAAATTTAGGGTATTTTGATTACGACGAATTGTATTTTTTGTCACTATCTTTCCTATTCCGATTTATTTCCTTTAATCAATTATCAGTTAGAACATCACTGAAGCATGCCTAGAAACAAAAAGTCAAAACCTGAGTGTTATATATATATATATATATATATATATATATATATATATATATATATATATATATATATATATAATATATATATATTATTATTATTATTATTATTATTATTATATATATATAAGTGGTATAGTGGTTAAGTGTAGGACATATTGGCTTAATCATAATTATGGTTCAAGAGGCTGGGAAACCTCTTAACCAGTATTTCTCCATTCCCATGTACGGTTGCAGGAATATGAATAATTTCTGCAGCCGACACCACCCTGCTTCATGCGGGATATGGTGCTGAGTAAAAAAAAAAAAAAAAAAAAAAAAAAAAAATATAAATTATATATATATATATATAATATATATATATATATATATATATATATATATATATATATATATATATATATATATATATATATATATATATATATATATATATAAAAAGATTCACTTATTAATTAAGCTTCAAAGGGCTACTACCACCATATATATATATATATATATATATATATATATATATATATATATATATATATATAATATATATATATATATATATTATATATATATATATATATATATATATATATAAACACTAAAAAATTTAGGGTATTTTGATTACGACGAATTGTATTTTTTGTCACTATCTTTCCTTTTTTTATTTCCTTTAATCAATTATCAGTTATCACTGAAGCATCACTAAATGATATGATAATATATATATATATATATAATATATATATATATATATATATATATATATATATATATAATATATATATATATATATATATATATATATATATATATATATATATATATATATAATATATATATATATAGTGGTATAGTGGTTAAGTGTAGGACATATTGGCTTAATCATAATTATGGTTCAAGAGGCTGGAAACCCTCTTAACCAGTATTTCTCCATTCCCACGTACGGTTGCAGGAATATGAATAATTTCTGCAGCCGACACCACCCTGCTTCATGCGGGATATGGTGTCTGAGTAAAAAAAAAAAAAAAAAAAAAAAAAAAAAAAAAAATATATATAATATATATATATAATATATATATATATTATATATATATATATATATATATATATATATATATATATATATATATATAATATATATATATATATATATATATATATATATATATATATATATATAATATATATATATATATATATATATTATTAATTAAGCTTCAAAGGGCTACTACCACCATGTTGGAATTTTATTTTAAAAAATTTTACATCCACACTTCAAAGTGTAAATGAATACGCTTGCAGATGCGACGTATTCACATACATCGCAGAAAAATATCGAACGTGCTTATATCGATAATGTTCTATCGTTTATTCCCAAGAAAAACCTTGAGTCGCTATCGATAGTCAAATAAAATCTGGAAACTATTTGCTTAAATTAAGGTATTTGGCAACTCCAAAGCCATCAGGTGGCTCTCAGCTCAGTCAGCTGTTTCACTCAGTCAGTTATCAGCTGATCATTGTGTATAATGCTGGTGTTGTTAGAAGTTTTGGTGTTAAGAGAAAGTTTTTTGTTAATTAAAAAATGGATAGTTTTGTATTATATTTGAAGAGAGTTTCAAATGGAGTTTTATAATCATGTAATTGAGTCTTTTAAATAACCTTCTCTGAAGACTATAGACTATTTTTTACGATATATTGATAGATATTAATTTACTGTTTAAAAAACGGAATATTTGACGTCATAGCCTTATTCTTTAATTGTCCGACCTTTTAGTGTTTTTTCCCAGTATTTAAATCTGAAAAAGAAACAATATAATGATGCATTAATTTGGGAAGTATATATATATATATATATATATATATATATATATATATATATATATATATATATATATATATATATATATATATATATATATATATATATATATATATATATATATATATATATATATATATATATATATATATCCGTAATTTTGCAATCTCTTTTAAGTTGGTAACATGGTTATGGTTGCGAGAATTCTGCCTTCTTTTTCTATCATCCCTTTACTTATCTCCACCCACAATCCCTTCTATGGTCTTATTATTACTGTTATGTATCAGATTCTTTGAATGTAACTGTAGATGAAGGATAAATCTTGCAAACTTACTTTTGTATAAAACAGGAATAATAATAATAATAATAATAATAATAATAATAATAATAATAATAATAATAATAATAATAATAATAATTTAAAATAAAATAAGTAACCCCTTTCCGATGCTTCTGTGCGAGTTACATTCTTTGCAATTTCATGTTCATCTAATCTCTCTCTCTCTCTTTCTCTCTCTCTTGCTCTTATTTTAAAATGTGACGAAATTGTTGAAAGTCTTCTGAATCTGTGTACCGAAGCGAGATAATTTTCATTGAAAGGTTTTTATTTATATAATAAAAAGAAAATAATCTTCAGATTTCCTTTTCTTCTTTTTTTTTAATTCTTTTATTGAAGACATTTTTATTAGTTTGTTTCGTCATTTGCGCTTCACAGTGTAATATTTCAATTAAATAATAATCATATTAGAAAAAGTGAAGGTGTCGATCCTAAAGAGTCGTTCGATGCATATGACCTACTTCTACGACCTACTTTCATTCGACGCGTCTTATAGAGGAACAGCAGTGAGTGAGCAAGTGCAAAGAGCCTCACTTCAATGCAGATAGAGAAGTCTTTTGTTTTTGTTTTTTTTTTCTTTCTTGGCGTGCTGCTATTTTTTTTTTTTCCTTAGGAACTCATGTTTCGTGTTAGTATTTTGTCCTTGATATAAACGAGGTTTAAATTTCAAAGGTTTGTCTTTTTGTTGTACCTTCGGTATGGTTTCATACAAATAAAAGCAAATGGAACGTACCTCTGATTTCCCTTTGGGCCAGGGTTTTGGTGACCCTGGCCTCCCTTCCTCACCCCCCCTTTCGCTATAGTTGGTGTTCTTTTTGTGTAAAAATTTAGAAGGTTATGCTTTATGAGCACGAATGAAGGGAAAACAGTCGACTGACTGATTCTTCACGTATCTTTATCATTATTATTATTATTATTATTATTATTATTATTATTATTATTATTATTATTATTCGTCTATTTCCTTTGTGTCAGTGTTTTAAAAAATGATCAAAATAATAAAAACAATATTTTTATAATCTTTAAACACAATAGTTAATGAGGTTATTTTATACAAGTTTTTTAAACAATTAACAAAAAAATGCATTTAGTGTTGAACACAAACCAAAGAACAAACATGGGAGTTCATCGTCCGGTTGTTTGTGACCGGGATGGGTCAGGTGACAGTGGGTGTCAGGTAGATTTGCCCTCAGAGTGTGAGGGGGAATACTCCCCTCCAGATCTTCGCAAAGAGCCCCTTCCATTACAAAATGAATACAAAGGTAAATGATATATATATATATATATATATATATATATATATATATATATATATATATATATATATATATATATATATATATATATATATATATATATATATATATATATATATATATATATATATATGCTAACTAGTTTGTGGCAGTTGAATACGAAGACTTGTTCGCTTTCACACACACATACACACGCACGCACGCACGCACACACACACACACACACACACACACACACACACACACACACACACACACACACACACACTTCTTTGTGTATAGTTTCGAAATATCTTTGCTCGGCAATTCCTGAATAGATAGGAAAACCTTGTATCACCTCTTCTACAACTCATTAAAACATTATATTTATTGGTAGTAGTAGTAGTAGTAGTAGTAGTAATAGTAGTTGTGGTAACCAAGTAACTATTTGGTTAATTGCTTATTAAAGCAGTTCACCCTTTTCTATGTGAGTTTTTTTTATTTATTTATTCACTAAGTTTTTAGATTGCTATTACAGCAGTATATATATATATATATATATATATATATATATATATATATATATATATATATATATATATATATAATATATATATATATATATATATATATATATATATATATATATATATATATATATATATATATATAATATATGTTAAAGAAAATGTAGATGAGTGGGAAGTGGGGAACTATTATTTTAATTCCTTGCGAAATACTTTATTACCCTTCATTTACTTAATAATTTAGTTTTAATTTTAAAATTCATCTGGAATACTTTTTGGAATAATTTAATGAAAAAAAATGAAAATAATTAAAGGAAAAGGAACGTATTGGCATTTTTATTTCTCATATGAAAGGCCGTAATCTACAGAGAGATTTGGGGGGAGAGAGGGATGGGGAGAGGTAGAGAGTAAATTTTGGAAAACTGCCTTTTCATATGGGCGCTCATTTTAAATATATATATATATATATATATATATATATATATATATATATATATATATATATATATATATATATATATATATATATATATATATATATATATATATATATATATATATATATATATATATATATCAAGGGATTGGGTGAAAATGTATTTACTTTTGATTTCTTTTTATGAAAGTTCCTTTTTTTAAAAGGAAACCCTCCTCCTCCAACCCTCCATCTTTTTTTTTATTATTGAACTAAACTTCTATGGTCAGTTCGCTTATCAGTGGTAGTCTTCTGATAAACTCAAAGAGTTTTATAGTTTTAGTCGAAGGAGGTAGACTCCTAGTTTATATTGGACGACTCAAAGTGGCCAAGACTATCTACTCTATAATGCAGCTGGGTAGGGTAGTGTCAGTCTTCTCATTTTTCATCTATTAGAAAATAAATTCAAATATTAAAATTAGGTGAATACATCATCCTCATAAAATATATATATATATATATATTATATATATATATATATATATATATATATATATATATATATATATATATATATATATATATATATATATATATATATATATATATATATATATATATATATATATACGTGGTACAAACGGTAATTAACTCACGTTCTGGAAGGCGCCGGTTCGATCCCGCTTACATATCTCAGGTATTTTATACCTTGAAAAATTCCTCTCCTTGAATAGGGCAATGCCCGTATATATATATATATATATATATATATATATATATATATATATATATATATATATATATATATATATAATATATATATATATATATATATATATATATATATATATATATATATATATATATAGGGGGTATTTTCAAGATTATTTTCATTTTTAAAATTCGATGCACAGACAAAGATATGTCAAATTTTAAATTGGAGAACGCGAAGTAAAAATTAAAAACGTATTTAGATTAATTAAATACATTTTAAATACATATTTATTGAAGTATGAAAGAAATGACGGTAAATAGGATTCTAAATTAGTTTGAGTTTGAAATTTAGGGCATTTACCCATCCTCCGGTACTGATCATAATCTCAGAATTTCAAGAAGCTAACTAAGGTTTAAACTTTTTACTTCGTGAGTTGAAAATTAAAGAAAATTGCAATTGAATTAAAATTGCGTTATATTATTATCCTAAATTCTAAACGTAACAAATTAAGAGGTTGGTCTTTTCCGAAGTACAAAACAAATAAATGTTATCGTATTCAAATTACGCAACCTATAAGTAATCACTTGCTAAATTATTCTTATATAAATTTTAAACCTAACATTTAAAAACAAAAGCGAGGAATCTATTTTCTGTTCTGTGCGCAACAATTCTTTAATGACATTTTATTATTAATCAACAATTGCACATTTTTCAAATAGTCTTTTTAAAGTTAGTTGTGCATTAACGTTTTTTTTTAATGAGACTCCGCCCACTTTTGTTCAGGAATTCAGAAACTGAAAAGAAATTAGTTTGTAAGTTTGAGGAGTCACAAAACTTTTTGGTTCATTATTTTTCGCTTTTATATATATATATATATATATATATATATATTATATATATAAATATATATATATATATATTATATATATATATATATATATATATATATATATATATATATATATATATATATATATATATATATATATATATATATATATATATATATATATATATATAGTCTGAAGCGTGTAGAATTCATCGTGTTCTGCTTCAGAATTTTTAGGATTAGTATTTCCTTGTTCAGAATTTCAAAAACATATTTAATCCTATAATAATCTTTTCAACTGTTAATAAAAAATCACTTATAATAAGATCACACCAATCTCACAATATATATATATATATATATATAATATATATATATATATATATATATATATATATATATATATATATATATATATATATATATATATATATATATATATATATATATATATATATATATATATAGGGGGGAGCAATATACTAAATATAACAAGAACTGAATATTGTTTTTGCAATAAATATGCATTTATTTCAATGACATAGCAAGCAACTGAATTTTGTCATTGAAATAAATATGCACTAAATATTATATATTTATTTATTTAAAAAAAAAATTATGCTTGGTCAAATATTATGTAACTTAAACTGGAAGGAAATTTTAAAATTGTATGTAGAAAACGATATTTGGGGGGAGGGAAATTCTTAACGTTAAGTCGATTCCGTTATTTTTAACATTTTACAATTTGATGTTTTTAACGTTTTTTTTAAATTCGCGTGTTTGGAGCGTTATTCACCAAAATAAAATACCTCTAAGATTATTACACCGTTGAGGGTGTGGAGTTACTTCGAATAAATGAAAATACAAAATCTTTAATAGATGGCACTATTATATTAAGCCCGAAAGAGACAAGGAAGTATCTTCGCGAGCGCTTTTGAATGTGTTGCGGGAACTTTTTCAAATTGTCAAGGCCAAATTCCGTGTTCGCAAAAAAAAAAAAAAAAAAAAAAAAAAAAAAAAAAACTGAAAGCACTTGCAGCTCAAGAGAATGGATAGTTGCGCTCATATGCTATTATATATAATATATATATATATATATATATATATATATATATATATATATATATATATATATATATATATATATATATATATATATATATATATATATATATATATATATATATATATATTAATTATAATTGTTTTGGAGATTTATTAAAAATTTTTAATTTTTGGTGTTAGAATTATTTACAGGAAAAAATAATTAACACGCTTATCATATAACTTTTACCAAAATATTTAAAATAAAATTCTAATAATTTATACATTTTTTCCCCTTTATATATTTGAAAACTTTCATTTGAAAT
>SEYY01019570.1:20000-35000 GCA_009176605.1 Armadillidium nasatum
GCAATTATTTATTATGTATCATCTTAATTAACAAAAAAAGTGAAGTAATGTTTATAACTAGCATTCAGTAAGGTCCGGGAGAACATTCATATCCCATATCAGTAAAGAACAAACACAACAATGGATGAAAAATGGTCAAGATCAAAATAAAAAAAAGAAAAGTAATTAAAAAAGTGATTAAGGGTAAAAGTTGTAAGTAGAAGAAACACATTTGAGGTAACTTGATATGTGGTAAAATATTTTTTTACCTACTTTCTATTAACCTTTCCCCCCCCCCCTTCCGAAACATTCTTGGATTCATAATCTTATCTGTAAGGTGAAGAATCTCCATTAGAGCTTTACGAAGCAGAGTTCATCGTTAACTTTTGATATATTTCTTATTGTCCTTCTCGGATTATTTGAGACATTAGGAATGCTTCTTCGAAAGTATTTTATGATTCATTGTTTGACTCAACCGGATTACTCTTTGGATGACTCGGCAAATTTTTGCTTCAAAAAATATTTTAGGTTATTATTATTTTTTTAGCGTTGATTCTTTGTTTACAGTTATTTAAAAAATTTTCTTTCTCTCTCATCACTAAAAGAGTTAATTGATGCATAACATTTATATGAGGAAAAAATCAGAGTTTGGATTAGAGTCATTAGACACATTTTTATGCTGAAGATTCGAAGATAGATTAATAAAAATACTATAATGTACGGGTAGTTTACCTAGACTCTAAATTTGCATCATTAACTTGGCAGAGAGTATTCGACAACTACATTTGGGATCACAGAAAAGAATTAGAGAGAGAGAGAGGAGAAAGAGATAGAGAGGAGAAGAGAGAGAGAGGAATGAAAGAGAGAGAGAGATGCCGAATAATTGCTTATGTTAGATAAATTTTGTTTCATATGACAATGCAAGTGTCTTTTCGTTCTTTATGAACATAACAAAATTTGTTTGATCAGAGAATCGGAATTCGGAAGTTTTAAAATTTAAAAACAATTTTGTTTTTAGTTTATTTTTAATCCTTGATTGAAAAAGAGAGAATAAATAAGGCTCAAATTCATAATGCATTTGGTAATTCTAATGTTACGATTTAAGCTCAATATATATATATATATATATATATATATATATATATATATATATATATAATATATATATATATATATATATATATATATATTATATATATATATATATAATATATATATGTATATATATATATATATATATATATATATATATATATATATATATATATATATATATATATATATATATATATATATATATATATATATATATATATATATATGCGCTCAGTCATACTTAACGGTTTGATGTGCTCTCGACCGCAGAGTTTGTTGAAAAGTGTTTTAAAAATCAACAAACGAACGAATTTTTTAACGTTAATCTTCGTGCAATTATTGGAAACTATTACTGAAATTTTTTGTTTTTTTAATTAAATCAAAATTGTTTACGTAAAAAATATGAAATTTTCCTTTTTAATAATGACTTACTTTCTCTTTTTTTTTTGGTATATTTTTCTCACATTTTTTTTTTTTAAAGTTATCACCATCATTCACGGGCAGAGGCCTATTTAACCTTAAAGAAAACGTTAGAAAATTAACTATTTGCTTTATAGTTACCAGACAATATTGTTAACATTCGGTTTATATATATATATATATATATATATATATATATATATATATATATATATATATATATATATATATATATATATATATATATATATATATATATATATATATATATATATATATATAGGTAATAATTAAAGTCTGCTAACACTCTCGCAGACTAAATATTCATTAAACATCAAAGTTTAAAGTTTGTTATATGGGAATCGAACCCGGGCTCTTATAGCTAGCACAAAAGCATAGAGTTTTACCCCTACGGTACTTTTAATATATATATATATTATATATATATATATATATATATATATATATATATATATATATATATATATATATATATATATATATATTATATATATATATATATATATATATATACGGTTTCATAACTCTTTAATTCACACAGTATATAAATTTAAAATAGTGTTCGGGAAGCCATTATTTTTGAAAAAAAGAACTGTGTACAAAATAGAAGAGAGAGAGAGAAAAAAAAATTTGCTGATTCTTACAAGGCAACTGCCAAGGTTTCAACAACAAAAACTTTTTAAAAAGCCTTAAAATTCTTTATTTAGTTTTTAAATAAGCAAATTCAATACCGTATTATGGCAGAAAAGAACTGATCGCTTCGTCGGTACAGTTTTTTTCGGATAGATTTAATTTTTTTAATTTAATTGTAGTATTTTAAGAAAAATCTGCTTAAGTTTGAGATTTCGCAGGGCATCACTGAAGGAAAATAAAAATTACTTACAGGGGTCCCTGGGGCTGGGGGTTTCCCGCATCAAGTTGCTGACGTAAAACGGGCATTTTTCGGCGAATTTTGTAGTTGGGGAAAAATTTCATGAATTTTGTTTTTTTCTTTCCTTATTCTTTTGTTGCTTCAGTTTCCTCATAGATTTTCTTGCAATATATATATATATATATATATATATATATATATATATATATATATATATATATATATATATATATATATATATATATATATATATATATATATATATATATATATATATATATATATATATATATATATATATATATATATATTGAAACTGCCTAGAAGTGTGTATCGTTAACACATTTACGTTTGTATATCTTATACAGATACATGATGAATGTATGGTAACTAGCATGTGGTAATATCTGTTAGGTTGCTATGGTAACAACGCATAACGGTATCTTATCAGAAATGGGCGAATATGCCTAACGATTAAGGCATTTTTGCGTCGTCTGCCTTCTCAATTACGAAATTCATATTCATTTTTTTTTTCTTTTTATTTATTTTTAACTTTTTGCTCGTAATTTATGGTCGCAAGATATTTTTTTTTTTTTTTTTTTTTTTTGAAGAAATTGCATCATTCTCAACACTGGAAAAAAGCCACAAACAATGCTCGTTTTTTTTTTTTTTTTTTTTTTTTTTGTTACGAACGAACTGATGAGATCACCTTTGGTTGTTATTAAACTAAATTCAACCTTGGCAGTTCCATTGAAATATAAAGACCTTCAACCATGTTTTAAGCTTTAATAATAATAATAATAATAATAATAATAATAATAATAATAATAATAATAATAATAATAATAACACATTATCCCCCTTTAACTGACTCGACGGCGCAGTGGGGTCTTAGCACATTAAAGGCCCCCCGAGGGCATCGTTCTCCAAGGCTAACTAACGTTCACAACTGTTTTCAAGAGAAAGTAAAAACCAGACGTTGGATTCCTGGTTCTCTACAAAGATAAAAATAATAATGAATAATAATAATGAATAAAAATAAAAATAATAATAATAATAATAATAATATTTATAATAATAATAATAATCATCATGCCATATAACTTAATTTTTTTAAATTTAATACTACTACTAATAGTAATATTATAATTACAATACTAATTAATTAATTATTATTATTATTATTATTATTATTATTATTATTATTATTATTATTATTATTATTATTAATTAATTAATTGTATTTTCGCTTAATTATTTTAAAATGATTTCCTGTACGGATCCTTCTTGCAGTATAATGTGTAAGTTTTATTCTCATCCAGAATCACTATATATATATATATATATATTATATATATATATATATATATATATATATATATATATATATATATATATATATATATATATATATATATATATATATATATATATATATATATATAGAGAGAGAGAGAGAGAGAGAGAGAGAGAGAGAGAGAGAGAGAGAGAGAGAGAGAGAGAGAGAGAGAGAGAGAGAGAGAGAGAGAGAGAGAGAGAGAGAGAGAGAGAGAGAGAGAGAGAGAGAGAGAGAGAGAGAGAGAGAGAGAGAGAGAGAGAGAGAGAGAGAGAGAGAGAGAGAGAGAGAGAGAGAGAGAGAGAGAGAGAGAGAGAGAGAGAGAGAGAGAGAGAGAGAGAGAGAGAGAGAGAGAGAGAGAGAGAGAGAGAGAGAGAGAGAGAGAGAGAGAGAGAGAGAGAGAGAGAGAGAGAGAGAGAGAGAGAGAGAGAGAGAGAGAGATTTAAAAGCAAAATTTGAGAAATTCCTCACTCACGCCCTTTTTACCTTCGTCAAGAGAAACGGCAGTTTTTTTTAAAAACTATTTTTGACTTCATTTGTGCAGTTAGTTTGGGAATTTATTTATTTTTTGATGTTAGAGGAGAGGAATGAGTGTTTGGTCGTTAATTTCGGCTTTTTAGATTGAGTATATTTCTTCACGTCTTTTACCTAATATTAGAATGCATTCTATCTTTTTATTAATTAAGTATTACGCATTCTTACCATTGTGTTTCTCCTCACAAATAAATAGTAACATTCTTCTTTCTTACCATTTCATTAATCGCTCTATGCAGATTATTAATATCACCTTTTATATAGTGTGACTTCCTCCTTAATTAAGACTAACTATACTTCATAGTCTTTAAGTCTTAAGTTATTCGTATAGTTTAGTGGATATTTTTAGTCTTGTTTAAAGTCCTTCAGGAATTATCACTTTCAAGGCAAAGAGAAAAGCATTTTCAAAATACTATCTAGTCGGAATGTTTAAAGAGCGAGACACCAACGTATTATTATTATTATTATTATTATTATTATTATTATTATTATTATTATTATTGGAGAGATAGCGAAGAGTTGCTATATCTCGTTTTACCTTTTTTTGCTCTCTTCAATTTTGCTTTGATTTTTCACCTTGATTTTTTCTTGTAGTAGCTCGAAGAGGAAGTCTCTTTGAAAGGCTTCAAAAGCTCTAGTTCCGTATTATATATATATATATATATATATATATATATATATATATATATATATATATATATATATATATATATATATATATATATATATATATATATATATATATATATATATAGAGTGAGTTAAATTAATGCTTAAAGATACCATATGGGTCTGTTGATTATTTACATATTTTGATTCTGTTTGAGCATCTTTTTTCTTCTTCTCTACACTAACCAATCTTAAATGTTTTATAATTTAAATGAAAATTTTAATTTTAATAGTTTTTAGTTAGTATTAAGATAAATTTAAGATAATTTTTTTTATATAACGATAAGCACACATAGAAATCATAGATTAAATATAGACACACTATAGAAACTTAATGATTGAGAAAAGCGAAAGCTTCAATAAAAGTTTAAACAAATTCGTATTGTTTGCAATTTAAAAACAATGTTTCGCTTTGCTATGCTTTCAAATTAAGATTAATTAAAGGTCAGAAACAATAAAGATCTTTTAATTAATTAATATTAACTCTCTCTGAAGGGGAAGATCTCCTGAGTAGTAAGAGAACCAATTAGTTTATTAGATGTTATTAATTAAAATTGGGAAATGGTTTTCTATCATTTTAAATATTTATTTTTAAAAAATGGTCTAAAAATATATTTTACGCTTGGTCTTGTAATCGTTAGATTGAATTAAAACAGTGTTAATTAAAGCAAAGCCGATCAAAGTATATATATATATATATATATATATATATATATATATATATATATATATATATATATATATATATATATATATATATATATATATATATATATATATATATATATATATATATATATATATATATATATATATATATATCGGATGGAGTGAAGTATCGGTATCGGTATCGGCAAGTATCGGCATATTTTCCGATACTGTATCGGTATCGGCAAAAATTTTGGATAAGAGTAAAGTATCGGTATCGGTAGTAGTATCGGCAAGTATCGGCATATTTTTAGGTATCGGGTATCGGTATCGGTAAAAATTTTGGTATCGCTCCATCCCTAATATATATATATATATATATATATATATATATATATATATATATATATATATATATATAATATATATATATATATATATATATATATATATATATATATATATATATATATATATATATATATATATATATATATATATATTATATATATATATATATATATATATATGAGTTTTTTTTAGTTTTTATTTCTTGCGTTTGCACGGTCCAGCTTTAAGTAGTGACTTTTCCATTGTTATTGTCATTGTTTTATTTATTTATTTTTTTTATGTATTTTATTTTTGTTTTGTGGCGGACGCCCTTCACAAAAAAACATGTTGGAAGGTCGCAGAAGGAACAACAGATATATGAAGTTCAAATTTTGATCTAGTTTTGTTCACTATTGAATTCTGTGTTAGGGAAATTGTAGCTTTTTGAAAGACTTCAATAATAATAATAATAATAATAATAATAATAATAATAATAATAATAATAATAATAATAATAATAATAATAATAATAATAACGAGGTTTCATGGTAAAGTAACTTTAAAGAAGGAGTAAGCTTTTTTTTATACATTAATAAAATTAGTTTGGGTTTTCCTTAAATTGAATAAATGTATTTGTTGTGTGGTGAGAAGTGGAAAGTTGAATGATTGATTTGGATTAAAGACTTTCAAGGTCGCTGGGTCTCAAAGTTTTAGTTTTTGACCCTTGTAAAATTTATATAATAATTACAAGCGAACTTTGCATGAAATTATTTTTTTTTATTTTTTTTTTTATTTTTTTTTTAAATGTTCAATATCTAGGGTTTGCTCGAATAACATTAATTTTTTATTAAGACATTGAAGTTTATTATTATTATTATTATTATAATTATTATTATTATTATTTTTATTAAATATTTGTCGGTGGTGAAGAAAATAATAATTCAGATACGTATGATGTTGAAAATATGATCATTTTAGTCGAAACATTGCTTAGCAACTGAAGCAAAATCTCTGATGGACATCCAAAAAAATTTTAACATCTAACTCAACTTATTTGATTTTTAGTCTATGGTTACTGTTTATTGGAACTAATTCTTCTTGACATAATTTAAAGCAAGCATCAATTAGAAGTTCCATGAAAGGAGTTTCTAATCCTTTCACATCGCCCTACATTTAGTGATGGAAAATGAAAGATCATTTCCTCTTTTAAAGTTGTCTTTAATTCTCAGCTATGGTAAAAGTAACTTTGACTGTACGAATTTTAATAACTAAAGGAAACATTTCAAAGATATCAATATCTGACTATTCTTTTCCAAACTATTTTTTTTCCTCTGAAAAGCTCATAGCAGCCGTGATTTTATTTTCATTTTAACCTTGCATAGTTCTGTACTTCTCCAGGATTTGAAGGTACTGAAATTCGTCTATTGAACATTTCACGTTAAAAATTCAAAATTCACTCCGAATAATATTTAGGAAAGAGTTTAATTTATTTCTTCAGAAAATATAAGTTGCTCTTTTTCGAGTTCTGCACAAGACGACTGAGCACCTTTCACTTTGACTGCAACTCACTTTAGCGGTTTGTTAAAGTGAGTGTCAGGTTTGTGTCTTCATACCAATACAAAGTTGTTTAATCAAGCGAGTTTTTAATATTACGTAAAATTAACTGCCTTCACAGCTTGATATAAAACTTGTTTTAATCAAATTTCCAGTCCTGAGAGTACCTACCTACCTACCTTCTTCGGTTGCACAGTTTGAAAACCACTATTTTAATGGGACTTGTCTGTTCAGTCGGCATTTCAACTAATTGGAATTTAACTTATTGAATATTAATACATAAATAGAAGGGGTTGTGGAACTTTAATATTGTATGGGTCCGAAATTTCACAAGTGATCTAACGTGACTTGAGCATAAAGGGATGAATCGAAGTCTAGATAGATAAAAAGACCCAACCTCTATCCTCTGAATTTTTAAACTGGATGCCCATTTGATGTTTTATCCCAGTTCATATGAAGCCATTGGGAAAGTTTCCAATCACCGAGTTAAGGAAGCCTTCGAGCACCCAACCCACGAACAAAATAACATTTTCTTTGCCTTCAGTTTTTTGCACCCTTTCGTCTTACGAAAACGATTTTGCCTTAAAGGATGGCCAGTAACTGAAAATTTATTTTGAAAAAAAATTTTTTTTTTTTTTCCTTTTTCCTTCAAAACTAAAAAAGGAAATTTGTTTTCATATTTGGGCAATAAGCTCTCAAACATTTGTTAAAGGCGTTTGAAGATGAATTTTACAGCCTTATAAATTATAATGGGATCTTTATTTTAAAAAAAAAAAATCACCGAACGCTTCAATAAACTCCATTATTTAAATCGTAATGTTTAAATTATTACAAATTTATTGAACTACTAGTTTTCCATTTTTTTTATTGCAGTAAAATATATATATATATATATATATATATATATATATATATATATATATATATATATATATATATATATATATATATATATATATATATATATATATATATATATATATATATATATATATATATATATATATATATATATATATATATCACTCGTCTCCCGGTTGAGAGCATATAAGAAGGTAGTGTATTGTTCTAAAAATAATGGGGCAGGTGGAGCTCTTGAAGTCTACTTTCGCGTTCCTTTCACAAGTTATGCTGCGCTGATCATCCTTGCTCTGTTAGCACCAATTCATAAGATTTCTTCCCTCGGGACGCTGTACCACATATATATATATATATATATATATATATATATATATATATATATATATATATATATATATATATATATATATATATATATATATATATATATATATATATATATATATATATATATATATATATATATATATATATATATATATATATATATATATATATATATGATAGACACAGACATAGACATAGACACAGACATACACAGACACAGACACAACACACACACACACTCACACACACACACAGAGAGAGAGAGAGAGAGAAGAGAGAGAGAGAGAGAGAGAGAGAGAGGAGAGAGAGAGAGAGAGAGAGAGAGAGAGAGAGAGAGAGAGAGAGAGAGAGAGAGAGAGATACCACAATATCTAGCTTCTTAGATAGTATTTTTGGCATAAATTTAGTAACCTACAAAGAAACTGATGGTTAAGAATAGTCTGAGTTTTGTGTACACTTTTATTAGTTGCAACAGAAAGAGAAATAAAAGAGTTTGTTTGACACGCTGCATGACGTGGAAGTGCCTGGCTATGTCTGTTACCAAACACCGAGGAGTTTTTAAACCTCGCGTTTAAATATATTATATTATATATATATATATATATATATATATATATATATATATATATATATATATATATATATATATATATATATATATATATATATATATATATATATATATTATATATATATATATATATATATATATATATTATATATATTGGGTGCTGTCTTTAATATGAAGTTGCGACAAAGTATGGCTAAACCTACTAGCCCTATAGATAATTAATTATATGTGCATATGTTGCTATGCATTATTAGCTGCTGCTTTATATATATATATATATATATATATATATATATATATATATATATATATATATATATATATATATATATATATATATATATATATATATATATATATATAATATATATATATATATATACTGTAATTGAAATTCCTGTAAAAGTTGTCCTTTTTTCGGAAATACGAGCACATATGAATGTTTTTAAGTGTGTTGTGCAAATATATTTCCTGTAGGCGTGTGTATGTTTGTGTGACTGTGTGTGCGTTGATGAATCTTGGGGAAAATGGCTGATTTTCGGCGAAAGCGGCTGATAGTTCTGCACACGTGGCTTATTGATGATACGGCTTTGTTCGTTCGTATATTTTCGTTACGAAATAGAAGGCGTGCGTTTCTCAAGTTTTTGCAAGAGTTTTGGGGAAAGACCGTACTTGCTCTTTAAAAGTCGTTCATTACTGAAACCATTGCGCGCAGATCGTATTCACATACAAACTAGAAAGGAAGGATTGGGAAACATTACGTTAGTAATGTTTCAAGGATAATTTATAATTTGGTCGACGTGTTCAAACTAATATACACTAAATTTGTTTGTTTACATATTTTTTTTTTATGATTTTTTTTCAGTAGCTTTGTTTTTTATGTTTGTTTTCTTCCTTACCTTAATAAAGATTTACCAAAATTATTAATATCTAATTTGAATTTTTCTTTTACTTCTGCATTGCGATATATATATATATATATATATATATATATATATATATATATATATATATATATATATATATATATATATATATATATATATATATATATATATATATATATATATATATATATATATATATATATATAAATAAAATCATTGAACTTTGACACTCATTTTTTCACAAAGATAAATTAAGCTTCTTATTTAACTCTTAACAGGAAATGCAGACAAAAGTTTCAAGTTTCTCAGTCTGGCCAATTAGCCTTAAATGATTTGTCAGTTCATCAACACTGTTTTAAAAATATGTTTTCATTTCAATTCCATGTCACACTCATCATTAAAAACAAAAGGCAAACTAATATTTTATTTCAAACTTCGATTAAGTTTGAGGGTCAAAAACTCTCTCTCTCTCTCTCTCTCTCTCTCTCTCTCTCTCTCTCTCTCTCTCTCTCTCTCTCTCTCTCTCTCTCTCTCTCTCTCTCTCTCTCTCTCTCTCTCTCTCTCTCTCCACACACACGCACATAAACATTTGCATGTTTCTGTTGGAGGAATGCATGTCGCTCTGCTTCTATTGTGTCTTATTGATTTGCTATCTGACCCAAAAATGGTAAGACTTTAGTCGTATAGAGCCATGGACCTTGGGCATCGTATGTATTATACAATTAAAATTAGACCTTAATTGTAGTGTCATGTATTTCGTATTTCCATTAAATGGATACCGAGAATATATTAACCTATTTCCTAGTTAGTATTTTTGAATAAAATAGAACTCGGTAAAAGTACTTATTTTTCGTGTATACATTTGAATATTTGTGATGTAGTTTCTATAGTATGGATTACGCGTCACACATTTCGGTTATGAAACACGCAATCTTTGTTGAAAGGGTCTAAACATGAAGTCTAAAGCCTTTCATCTCATCATCTCACTATAATGAAATGAAGAATCTCTAATCTCTTTTTACTTGGTGAGAGATGTTGCTTCAATTTTATACTCCCGTTTTTACAATGGATAATTTAATGGCTAATCTCCTTTCTCAACTTTTTTTGCCCTTTACTTTTCTTTTCCTTTCTTAGCTTTTAAACATGCTCGGACACAGTGGCCTTTGATTTGATCTGGTGACTCATGTAAACCTCTCATATTTTGCACACACACACACACACACGCACGCATATATATATATATATATATATATATATATATATATATATATATATATATATATATATATATATATATATATATATATATATATATATATATATATATATATATATATATATATATATATATATATATATATATAATGTATTAAGCGTATTTCGTGAAAAATTGATCGATTCGCTAACCTTGGAACACTTTTTTATATTCTTCGGTAACGATTTTTTCTTTCTTGACACAGTTTATTTTCGGGGCTTTTATATATATATATATATATATATATATATATATATATATATATATATATATATATATATATATATATATATATATATATATATATATATATATATATATATATATTATATATATTATAATTTATTAATAATATTCTGGAAAGTTTTTCTGACCTACTCTTATCTAAAGGGTTTATAAAGGTAATTAATTACTTATTTTTTTGTTAAAAAAAAAAAAAAGTCTGCCAATTTTGAATATATATTTTTTCAGTGAATGGCATCCACACACACACACACACACACACACACACACAACATATATATATATATATATATATATATATATATATATATATATATATATATATATATATATATATATATATATATATATATATATATATATATATATATATATATATGTTTTTTGACACTTTTTATATGGCGATAACAATTGCGGCCTCGAAGGAGTGAAATGTATTATTATTATTATTATTATTATTATTATTATTATTATTATTATTATTATTATTATTAGATAGGGACCCGGAAATGGCGAATAAAATAGGACATGACTGTGAGAGAAAGAAGGAAATTCACGTGGAGTGACTCTCTTTTGTTTGAGGAAGAGAAAAATAAATGGTCGAAATAATTAGATCTTCTTCTTCTTCTTCATCTTCTTCGATCTTGTGAGGGACGATGTGCCAAATGCCACATTGCAATAAGACCCAAGATTATCGTTGCAACAATTTTTACTTTATAGACTTGACAAGTATCAATAATTGCATTGTTCACTCACCCACTTTTTATGCTAAATCACATTACAGTTCAACCTCCCACTCATATATATATATATATATATATATATATATATATATATATATATATATATATTATATATATATATATATATATATATATATATATATATATATATATATATATATATATATATATGAACTTGCTTTCAAGGATTCCCCAAACTTCTTAATAGTTTTTTATTCTTATTCAATTTGTTTCTTTACCGCTTTTGGCTTAGAGGATAGAATGCAGAGAGTGAGCGTAGTTTCCACTTTCTACTCCACACAATCATTTGTTTTAAGAGCTTCTTCATTAAGGTGGCTTTTTGAACTCTGAGTTAATTGGTAGATGAAGCGTTAAATACATTAATCCATCATTACAGAGGAATTATTAGAGTGTATTCTTGGAAATGGGAAGTTTGGACTCCTCAATTACGAAAGACACTTTTTTTGTAGAACCGAGATTTTTGAAGTACTTGTAGAAGTCTCAAATCTCGGAGGCACGTTTAAAGTTTGGAAAAAGTGTGTATTGAGTATTATGTTTTCGAAGGTGTAAATGGTGTTGAAGGCTGTGAAATGTTCCATTCAAACATTTTGAAACTGCTAAATTTTGTCTGCTCGATTGGAAATACCTTGACATGAAAGAAGTAAGTTTTTTTTAGTAATTTTGGGACAAGAGATTATCTCTGCCCAGTTAGAAATACAAGACTGATCAAACATTAGTTGTGTCAAGACAGTCCTAATTTCTTTGTAAATTATTTGGAAATTTATTTGGAAAAATAAATAATAAGTGGAGTCATCGATATATGAATGATGAAGTGATAAGAGAATTTGGTAGATCATTAAGGAACTGAAGAAAGAAAGTAAGATTGAAAACAGAACCTGCGAAACACCACAGTTAATATTAAATGTATTTTTTAAATGAGTTATTTTCAGACTTTATTGGAAATTAACATTTTTAGTTCGTTTATCGGACTAATCATTGATCTTACGTCCTATGGATCTGGATTCTGTTTCCTTGCTGAAAGAAATGTTTGTTTGATGGAGTCATTGAAATTTTAAACTGAAGTAGAAAATTTCAACTGGTTCAAAGTTTCTTTCTTGCTTTCCTAATTTATTGTAAGAGAAAATTGATACTACAACCCCGTGACTCACAATTTTTTGAAATATTGAAGATCGCATAAAATGATTATAATAAAACACATACTTAAACATTTTTATGCCATTCCATGCAAGGCAAATTAGGTTGCACATAGATTTTAACTATTTCCACTGATAACTTTGATATTAAGTGCAAATTCAACTTGAAACGGAACTCTTTATCGAACCCTGATTTTGGGAAATGTTTCGCATTTTTATAGCAATACAATAAGATATAGTTTATATGTGACCATATTCCTTCTTTCTTTATTTGGACTCTTCATGTTATATGATGTTTTTTTTTTTTTTTTTTTTTTTTTCACAACAACGGAAGAAGTTGTAATTAAATTATTTTTTTGCCTTAAAAAAAATCACGTAAATGTTAATTATGACGAAAAATAAGTAGAAAGGAAAATATCGACAAGGATGAGGTCGATTAATCGAAACAATTGAACAACTTTAATATTGCATAAATCTTCCTACAAACGCTTCAATTAATAAAAGTTGTAACAGAAACATTAAATATCTTCACAGTAAGTAACGTAACATTAGAAATTACTTTTTATAAATATCCTTTTACAATATATATATATATATATATATATATATATATATATATATATATATATATATATATATATATATATATATATATATATATATATATATATATATATATATATATATATATATATATATATTTAGGAAGAAAATGGTGGTAGAGTTCTTCCAATGTTGTTATTCAGTTCCGCCAAGAGTAAAAAGAGACTTTCACTTCGGAATCCAACTTTCATTTTATTTTTCAATTCTAGCCTCGCTTATCTCCACAATATATATATATATATATATATATATATATATATATATATATATATATATATATATATATATATATATATATATATATATATATATATATATATATATATATATATATATTAGAATTAAATCTTCGCTATATAATCTCTAGTCAGTTATTTCTATTAGTTAATAATTGAAAAGTCTTATTTGCATATAAGAAATGAACACTTAAGGAATGGAAAGAAATAGAAAAAAAATTTTATAAGCTGCATTTTTTTTTTTTTATTATTATTATTATTATTATTATTATTATTATTATTATTATTATTATTATTATTATTATTATTATTATTATTTATTAATTTTTTATGGTAGCTACCTTGATTCTTTTAACTAGTATATTAAAATTGTTTAAAATTGTGCTATAAATCTGAATTCGAAAGAAACAGAAAAATATATATATTTTTTTTCAGAAAATTAAAATAAATTGTAGTAAAAACAAAATAGAATATAGTTAAGAGTTTGCCTATCAGTTATTTGGCTTGTTTGTGTAGAACAGCCTTATGTAACATTTGTTTAAACATATCTAATTTAATTATCTTTAATTTTTATTTTATTTATTTATTTATTTATTTTTTTATCACGTTATTATTGGTTTTGAATATTGGAATATTTTAAAATTTTTTTTTTTCTTTCTTTCT
>SEYY01019570.1:40000-62500 GCA_009176605.1 Armadillidium nasatum
CTATTATTACATAACAAATCTATTTTTTTTTTTTTTTTTTTGAAAACTTTTTTGGTTTTTGGATTTGACAACCTATTTATTCTTGAGGACAACCTATTTGTTTTTGAGGACAAACTATAAGGAGAATGCAAATTTTGTTCTCAGATATTAAACTTATTAAGTTTGTGAAGATGAATCCGAGATTCCTAAATTAAATTAATGGAATCTTGTTTATTTCTTTTATTTTTTAATGTTTAGTAAAAACATTTCTTTTTCTAAACAAACAAAAAAAATAATGTTTTGTTTTCGTGATTTATCATTATGAAATTTCACTTCCTCATAAAAGTTACGAACCATAGTATGCTAAATATAAGATTTTGACTGGGATTCAACGTAAATGCTTTAACTATATATATATATATATATATATATATATATATATATATATATATATATATATATATATATATATATATATATATATATATATATATATATATATATATAGCGCCTGGCCAGCCAGCGGTATCTGCCGTGGATATCCTACTGACAGGACGAAAGTCCTACCTGGGGTATATAATAATAATAATAATAATAATAATAATTTAGATTAATTTGGTATTAATTTTGTTTAACGTTTTTCTTTTCTTTTTTTTTACAGTAAATTTAAGCGGTCGAGGAAAGGTTGACATGTCACATTTTGAGCTTCTCAAAGTTCTTGGAACTGGAGGTAAGTTTCAAAATAATTTTTTTATCTTAGATAACAGAAAAGTTTATTTATTTCATGGCTTGTTTTTTTTAAGACTGTTTAAATGTAATAGAGAAAAATCAATTGTTGTTACACTTGAAAAGCAATAACTGAATGCAGGTGTTTTAATAGCTCAAAACGATTACGAGCTGAAATTTTTTTTTTCTTGATTGTTAAAAAACATTTACTAAATTATTTATTTATATTCTATACATACTGGATATGTAAATGAAAATGCTGTTTCATCCATCCTCTGTATCTGTAATACGATATAGTCTATGTAAAATTTAAATATGCTTAGTGTCTACTCTATTCGTATGAGGTGTATTGTAATCAGGTTTCTGGATTTGTTCTCTTTCTGGTGTCTAAAATCACAAACGTTGAAACTAAACTGAAAAATTTTCCATTACGTCAAACACTTGCCATTTTATATTTGTACTAATCAGATACTTGAAATTGACTGCAATAAAAAAACAAAAAAAACATTGGAAATATTAGCTTTAGTTGGATTTAAACAACTTAAAAATTAATTTAAAAAAAAAAAAAAATAATAATATATATATATATATATATATATATATATATATATATATATATTATATATATATATATATATATATATATATAATATATATATATATATATATATATATATATATATATATATATATTTTTTTTTTTTTTTTTTTTTTTTTTTTTTTTTTTTTTTTTTTTTTTTTTTTTTTTTTTTTTATTTATTTAATAATAATAATAAATAGTTATTTTTTTTTTTAATTTTGAATCAAAAACAATAATGGGAATTTATGTTGCATGTAAGAAATTTTTCTTTTTAATTACAAAAAAAATTAATGAAATAAATTGTCTGCTTCGCATTCTAGAGATAAATTTAAAGTTTTTTTAATTTGCAAAACTTTTTCATTTTTTGTCCTTTATTTGCAGTGATTGACCTTTTCAAGTTCACTACAGTTATTTCCTTAATTGTCCAAAAAGACCTATCCTAAAACATTATTTTATTGATTGCCTTTTTTTGGGGGGGGTATCAGAGAAATATTTTAGAGAATTTTTAATAATTCTTTTGACCTTTAATTAATTAATAAATATTTTTGATTGAACCGTTGGGGAGGAAGGGATGAGATGGATAAATGAAATTATAAATAAATGTTGGAATGAGGAAAGGACACCCTGTGAATGGAACAAGTTAGTAATTTGTCCCATTTTTTAAAAAGACGATAAGACTGATTGCAGATATTACAGAGAACTTGCTTTGATGCCACACATTACAAAGGATTATGAAAGAGTTCTAGAAATGAGACTGAGGAAGTAGTGGAAGGCAAGTTGGGGAGTGGGAATATAGATTTAGACGGGAGAGATCGACTGTTGATTTAATCTTCACACTAAGGATGATTTGTGAGAAGAATTGAGTTTTACGAAAGGTTTATATGATCTTTGTCAACCTGGAAAAAGTTTTCGACACGGTGACAAGAGGATGCTAGGAAGAGAGCGAGAGGAGTTGAATATTAGAATAGGAGATAGAACTATGAAACAGGCAGACAGTTTCAGATACTTAGAAGGGGGGGCGGGGTTATGGAGACGGAAACAGTGTGAACCTGGAGTTGAACCTTAGAATTAGTAAATTCAACGGAACACTGACTTCGCTGCACCCTTTTTTCATGGATCGGAATATCTCGCGTAAGGTAAAACAAAGTACGATAGAATATTAAGACCTTTACTGACCTATGGATACGAGACTTGGCCGCTGAACACTAAAGCCAAGAGTAAAATACAATCATGTGAAATGAAAGTTGTAAGAAAAATAGCTGGGTTGACAAAAATAGATAGTGTGAGAAGTGATGATATAAGAGAGGAGCTGGGATGGAGAGCATTCTGACATTTATAGAGAAGGGACAGTTGTGATAGTTCGAACATGTGAAGAGAATGGATGATGATAGATACGCGAAGAAGTACGACGAGTAGAGACCGATGGAGAGGAGAGGTGTTGGAAGGCCGAGAATTAGGTGGAGGGACAACGTCAAGGCGTCAATCGAGATGAGTAGTAGTAGTGTAGAGGAAATGGGAGAGTCGAGAATGTACGAAGACCGACAACGGTGAAGGGGTTTCGCCCTAGACGACTAACAAGTGAGTGCACTTATTGGAGTCTGGGGAGAAAGGTGAAAAAGGTGATTGAACTGTTTTATGAATTTTTATATTTTGATTTTAGATAGATATTAATTTATTTAATGTCCTTCCATAATATACAAATATATATGTTGTAAAATAGGATTGTTGTATCATTCAAGTTAGATGTGCATGATTTTGCTCTCTCGTTCTGTACGTGTTAAATATATATAAGTGTACATAATGAATTACTAATAATAGACACAAAAATATCCAAATTGTAAAAATAAATTCAAGCAGATGGTAGTTATTACTGGACTCGGGTAAATTTGGCCCGGTTCGAGTCATTAAAAACTGGACAAGTGCCCGAGTTCCTAACTCAGTACGTCGTATACTGTCTATATATATATATATATATATATATATATATATATATATATATATATATATATATATATATATATATATATATATATATATATATATATATATATATATATATATATATATATATATATATATATATTCAGTAACTGTCTGAGAAGTTGGCAAAACTCAGTTGCCTGAGCGAATAAAATGGAAGTGATGAAAAATTATGGAAAATAAAAATTATTTTGAAAAGAGCAGTTGTCCTCTCAAAAAACTTGTTTATTAAAAAAAGAAATGACCAGTCGCGGTCTGCAAAGAAATAGGTTAAATAAGCAAACAAATTCCACTCTTTAAATGGAAATGTGGTCTCTGCTCACAGTTCTTCAGTGCATTCGTTAATAATTTAGGGATGGAGCGATACCAAAATTTTTACCGATACCGATACCTAAAAATTTACAGGTACCGATACCCGATGCCTGAAAATATACCGATACTTACCGATACCGATACTTTATCCATTCATATACCAAAATTTTTACCGATACCGATACCCGTTAAGACTTTCAAATTCACCGATACCGATACTTTATCCATTCATATACCAAAATTTTTCCGATACCGATACTAAGACTTTCAAATTCACCGATACCGATATCTACCGATACCGATACTTCACTCCATCTCTAGTTAATATCACATTCATTTAGTATGGAGACAAGGGAATTTGGCTTTACAACTTACTTGCTGAATCAGGCTTACCATGGAAACACAAAGTTATTAGTAGCCACCATCTTTAAATAATGATAATAATAAAACTTTTTGAGTTCCTTCTTGTTAAACTAAAACTTCAATCAAGAAATAATGAGCGATCAGATTCCGTAATCTTAATTAAATAATCTTTTATTCATTTGGAATTAGTTTGGCAATTTGTTTCTTAAATTCCACTTACTTTTCGTTTTGTAATTATATATATATATATATATATATATATATATATATAATATATATATATATATATATATATATATATATATATATATATATATATATATATATATATATATATATATATATATATATATATATATATATATATATATATATATATATATATATATATATATATATGCGTGTGTGTGTGTGCGCGTGCGCGTGCTTACGTACGTGTGTGTGTGTGTGTGTTTACATTTTATAATTATTATTTTTATAATAGTCCTGCAATAAGAGCGGTGCTTAATTCCTTTGGAATTCTGTAGAAAAATTGTTTTGGAAGAGACCGTGACTCATAGTGAGCGCCTCTGACGTCGTCCTTGGTTCATATGATGAAGAGGAAGAAGAAGAGGAGGAGGAGGAGATGCGCTTTGGCCTTTCCATCAATTGACTGCATTGAGAATTCGGTCTTTTTATGCGACCTTTTCCTAAAACATAATGTAACTTGGAATCACTTTTTTCATATATAAATAACAGGCACACAAAAAGGCCTTTATGGTTGCAACACACACATACACACACTCTCTCTCTCTCTCTCTCTCTCTCTCTCTCTCTCTCTCTCTCTCTCTCTCTCTCTCTCTCTCTCTCTCTCTCTCTCTCTCTCTATATATATATATATATATATATATTATATATATATATATATATATATATATATATATATATATATATATATATTATATATATATATATATATATATATATATATATATATATATATATATATATATATATATATATATATATATATATATATATATAAAAGTACAGACACGTAGCAAACGGGGATATATGTACTTTCCCCATCCATGGGTCCTTTCAATTATTTATGTAGGGCACGATACTTCCTTCTTAAAAAGTAATAATTCTTATCATATATATATATATATATATATATATATATATATATATATATATATATATATATATATATATATATATATATATATATATATATATATATATATATATATATATATATATATATATATATCAAAGTGAAATTGCACAATGGATATGTAATAAATAGAAATTCAATTGTTCGAAAATGAATTTAAACTTTGAAATATAATATATTGTGAAAATGTTTAAATGATTAATGAAAATGTGATGAAAAAGAAGAAGAAAAAACAAATGAGGCGTAGAAACGATTTCAAATATTTGATAATCGGATGAGTTCCAAAACGGGATGAATAAATCGACGTCATGTTTTGTAATTTTTTTTTTTTTTTTTTTTTAAAATAAAAAATAAAAAAAAAAATAAAATATATATATATATATATATATATATATTATATATATATATATATATATATATATATATATATATATATATATATATATATATATATATATATATATATATATATATATATATATATATATATATATATATATATATATATATATATATATATATATATATTATTGTAAGTGCGTGTACGAATGAAATGCGGAGAATGTTATTGTGCGCATGACGCTTTATAATTTTTTTTTTTTTTTTTTTTTTTTTTATCGTAAGATAAAAATTGGATTTTGTGATGCGTTTTTTTTTTTTTTTCGTCTTTTTTAAAAAAGGATAAAAAAAAAAGTATAAATTCATCATTCTTTGGAGGAAAGAGTATTTCAATATACAATCATTTCTTTAGCGGCTACCCATTCACACGAACACACACACACACACGCACACAGATAAATACACACATACAAACATAAATACACAATGCTCTTGTATATTAATAGTTAATGAAATGCACTTGAATTTTTTTTTAATAGAAATTTTGCACTTATTTAAAAAGGAAAAAAACACCTGTATGTTCTTAATATTGAGTTAATTGTTTAATTCACTTATAATCACGTATTTATTATTTTTTACTGTTATTATTTTCTTATTTTAAGGGAAAGGAAAAAGAAAGGAAAGAAGCGACGAATAATATATGTAAACAAGTAAATGTTTTTATTTAGGAAGAAGTGACGCTAAAATTTTGAAATAACAGAAAGTGGGCGTGGCTTGGGATTTCCTTCTCATACACTGCTTTTTTTTTTTTTTTTTTTTTTTTTTTTTTTTTTAAATTAAATTTTGATTTTGTTCTCTTAAACTCAATTCTTAGAAATATTATGATCAATTTCGTTTCGCCATTTAAAATCACATTTTTTTTTTGGAAATCTTTTAAAAATTCGGTTTTAACTTTTTTGTTTCACGGATTTGTTTCTTTGTTTTAAAAGATTTTTTTATTCTTAATTTGCCTTCATGCATATTTTATGTTAATAATAATAATAATAATAATAATAATAATAATAATAATATCATTTATTGAGGGTAATCACCAAAGGAAATCTTAATTAACTGTAATTAACTGAAGCTTTTATAATAGAAAGTCAATGAAAAGTTTTCTTTTCAGTATTTTCAGCTTCTATTTTCTTCCCGTTTCAAGTTACTCACACATTATATATATATATATATATATATATATATATATATATATATATATATATATATATATATATATATATATATATATATATATATATATATATATATGCACTTATGGAAAAAGGGCAGTCTAGTGCTTCATTAAATCCATCTGAGTAGGGCAAAATCATTTAATCTTAGTCAAAGATCTACATGGCGTTTGAAATTGTGAAAGTTGAAGGAAGTGAGAGAAATAGAAAGAAAAAGAACATTTTATAACTAGACTGTAGAGCGTATGAAAGTACGATCTTGGCGGTTAAGTCCAGGGTGGACGAGTTGGACAGAAAAATAGAGAGGTGGTGTGGAATGACCATTCACATGAGTTCTCCTCGATGGAAGAGGTATATGAATAAAAAGTTCAAAAGAAGATCAGTGTCACGAAACAGTCTGCCAGGTATGGAGATATTAAGCAGAGTTAGTGATAATAGGATAGTTATTGGGACGAAAAGTCTACGTAGAAGACGAAAAAGCTTTCAAGAATGTTGTATAAATGGAATCCGCCTAGATATTTGACGAAGATGAAGCAACTAGAGCAGTTCGAAAGATTTTGAAGATACTCTGGAAGACCTGTCTTCTTAGCAACTTGTTTGTTTAATGAAAAACTGTAAGAAAGGATATTCCAATAATATTTAGGGGGATAAGAAGATTTGAGTAGTGTTTTAGAGAATGTTAAAATTGTGGGCAATATTATGCCGAGAAGGAAATGAGTTTTTGAGTTATTGAAGACTAATGTTGTCCTTTCTTAGTTGCAATATTAGAAAACTAGAGAAGATCAGAGGTCGGTTGCAGATACGTTATCCTCCAAGCATTAACGTTAGAGGATTGAGAGAGGTTCTCTTTTCCTGCACAGGTAGAATAATTGCAAGTTTGTAGCAGGTAAGAAACGAGAAGATGGGCACAAACGAAATGGTTTATCAAGGCATGGTTGTACAAACTCTGAAGAAGTTTTGAGAGCCATAGGATGAATGCAGTCTTAACAAAACGACTTGAGATAAGGAAAAGAGGAAATTGCAGTCGCATCCTTAGAAGATATTACGATGTTAATCATAAGTTGAAATGAAGTATAAAAAGTACGAGTAGAATAGCAAGGAGAATCGTTTAAAGTGGAATTAGAGCAAAGGTTTGTGTGAAGAGTTTAGCTTGAGCTGAAAATTGTGAAGCTGTTGGATGAAACAAGAGAAATAGAAGAAGCAAAATAAGAGAAGACATTATTATAAAGAAACTTTCGTAAACAGATGAAAGGCTGTGAGTGTGAGTTTGACCTTTCTGAAATTTTCAACAACTTTTTATAAAGTTTATTTTTCAAATTAAAATGATAACTTAAGTCATTAAATAGTTTAAAGCTAGATATTTATATATATATATATATATATATATATATATATATATATATATATATATATATATATATATATATATATATATATATATATATATATATATATATATATATATACGTTCTTTTTATATTTCGCTTGGTCAGTCAAAAGCATTTCCTCAAGGTTAGTATTGTTGGCAACATCGAATTATTAAAGTCATATATATATATATATATATATATATATATATATATATATATATATATATATATATATATATATATATATATATATATATATATATATATATATATATATATATATATATATATATATATATATATATATATATATATATATATATATATATTTGTCTAAAACAGACTAGAAATTGTTTATGTGAAGAATTGTTTATTAATATGAAAGGAAATAGAAGGCTTTATTTTTACTTCAAATTAAAAAAAAAAAAAAAAAATTCCATGAAAGTGTTTGTGGGGAAGCGGGCCTCTTTGAGAGAGGAACAAAAATTGACCTCTTAAATTTACTTTTTTTTTTTTTTTTTTTTTTTTTTTTTCTTTGATTTAAAATTATAAATATATTTTCGGCCTAAAATCCGGGCATCTTTATACGGTTTATTAATTTCAAAATAATATAATTTACGTTTTTTTTTCCTGTAAATATTAAGATATAATTAAGATTTATATCACATAATTATCAGAATTTTAAAGGAAAAATAATCTTTTTTTTTTCTTTGCTCTTCATTAAGTTTATCTTTCTTTGATAATAATTATTGGTTTGTTTTTAATACAAATATTGAATAAGGATTCTTTATTAGCCTTTAAATATTGAATAAAATATTAAATCTCTCTTTTTACCTTTAAGCTATTCAACAAAATGCAACGATATTATACGTTATGAATTTAAAAATTTTCTTGAGGTCAACAATGTAATCTTATATATATATATATATATATATATATATATATATATATATATATATATATATATATATATATATATATATATATATATATATATATATATATATATATATATATATATAATATATATATATATATATATATATATATATATATAATATATATATATAAAAATAACCTAAGCCAGAACGGATATTTGCATATTCCGCTCATATATCATCTTTCCTGATAGGGTTCATATATATAAGTCTGGGGAAGGGGCCCCCGGAGCCCCGTAACCCCCAAATATATATCAGGAAGTTGCCTGATTTGCAAAATAGCTACTCTCTTTCCTGACCATATACTAAATAATCGAATCCGGGGTCCGTGGGTCATAACCGGAAAAGTAGGAAGGTATGCAGATTGCACGCAAAGCAGAAAAGACCGTTAGGGACAGGTTGCCAGATTTGAAAAGTAGCTAAATCTGGCATCTGTCGAAGTATATATATATATATATATTATATATATATATATATATATATATATATATATATATATATATATTATATATATTATATATATATATATATTATATATATACCTACCAGGAAGGGTTACAGCCCTGTCAGTAGGTTCATTCGAGGATGAATCAATGGTTTCACGAGCCGACGGCAAGCATCCGCAGGCTGGCCATGCCTATCACGGATGCTGATTTTGACACCACCTGCAGCAAGCATTCCGTTGCTGCACAAATTTCTCTTCTTCGACCAGGCTTCGAACCATGGACCTCTTGCTTGGTAGGCGAGTGCTCGATCGACTGAGCTATATGAGCCGCTTATATATATATATATATATATATATATATATATATATATATATATATATATATATATATATATATATATATATATATATATATATATATATATATATATATATATGGACCGACCGGGTCCCGGTTATAAATAAGGGAAACCGGAGTTTGCCTGCCGGGGCTCCTATATTATACTCATCAGTAGTGGATTAAATCAAACAAAATATAAGAAAATTAAGATTTTTCTTCTTGTTTTTTCAATATTTTCTTTTTCTTTTCTGTTTCTTTTGACCGCTCCTTTTCTTCTGGTGAATATTCATCTCTGTGCTTTGATTTTAAATGTCCCCATAAAGATTTGGTTGAAAAATTTTTACTTGGGAATCAAGGAGATCCTCTTCTAATTTCCTGACCGAAGATGATTTAGCTACATTTAGCTGAAGCTGATCTTTTAAACATAGTCACTGAAAGTATAAACAAAATGATAATTTTGAAATAATGTAGTTAAATGATACAAGTTTGATACACCGCAATGAAATAGCAATGATATATGTAAATACAGGTTATATTGATAATTTTATATCTTACTGTTTTACAAATTTAACTTGGGGTCTTACGGAAGTAAACCAGTTGAATTACTATTGTGAATTGAGGAAAAAAAAAAAATTCCAACATTTTTGTACTTTTTTAAAACTTTTAATATACAAATCTGTAAATTTCTGACATTTTTTTCTGAAAAAAATGCATACAAACATTAATTTAAGTGAATATTAATTATTTTACTCCTTCCATATAATTAAATAAATCTCAATTAAAATTATATCTAATTTTCTTAAACTAAAATTTCAGTGCTTTTGACCTCTTTACAAATTTAGGCAACCTCGGCCAAATTTGGGAGACCCCGGCCCCAGCCCCAGCAAAATTCCAGCCTTGGTCGGTCCCTATATATATATATATATATATATATATATATATATATATATATATATATATATATATATATATATATATATATATATATATATATATATATATATATATATATATATATATATGAGGAAGAGATGTATTGAGGGTACCTGGTTCTTTGTACGATGGCAAGGCCAATACAATTTATATAATGTCAAAAGAGTTCATAATGAACGTGTTTAATGTTGATCTTCTCCACTTCATTTCCCAACCATTTTAAATTAAAAACAACAACATTATATACAAGTGAAATTTTTTTATGATGAAACCAAAAGAAACCAAATTTCGATTACTAGAAAAAAAAAAAAATACACATGAAAATAAAAAAATTTAAAAATTGTTTTTTTCCAGTTTTTTTTTTTTTTTAGTAAGAGTGAAAAATTGAGAAAAACCTTGTGCGATAGAATCTGTGAAATGAAAAATAAAAATTAATGAATGAATGAAAAATGAAAATAAATTTGAATAAAAGTAGGATGAAAAAGACGAGTGAAAATGATTTTTAATTGGGTCACCTCAAACAATCGAACCAAATTCAAAACGTGTGGCAATATAAATCTATAATTCTAATTAGATGCAGTAACAAGAATATAAAAATTGCAATACTACTACTACTACCACCACCATTATTTCAACTATTATTAATATTACTACTACTACTACTACTAATAATTATAATAATAATAATAATAATAGTGATAAAAAGAAGCGAAAGGTACTAAAGGCAAATACACAACTTTTAAAGTCAATATATATATATATATATATATATATATATATATATATATATATATATATATATATATATATATATATATATATATATATATATATATATATATATATATATATATATATATATATATATATATATATATCCAGTTTATGTATATTTAAAAGAATTGATCTTTTTATTAAAAAAAAATTCTTGTGGAAGAGAAAGTCGTTACTGGAAGAGTCAAAATTAATGATTTTTTTATTTTTTATTTTTTTTTATTTTTTTTATTTATTTATTTTTATTTATTTTTTTAATGATACATTTGTAACTATTCAACAAATTCATTGCATGTTTTAAATTGTTCTAGGCTTTAGACTAAAACGTAGAGAATACACAACACACACACACACACACACACACACACACACACACACACACACACACACACACACACACATACATATATATATATATATATATATATATATATATATATATATATATATATATATAATATATATATATATATATATATATATATATATATATATATATATATATAGATGCCCTAAATAAAGTGTAAACACGATAAACACGAATGGCTTTGAATGCAACATTAACATATTAATATATATATATATATATATATATATATATATATATATATATATATAATATATATATATATATATATATATATATATATATATATATATATATATATATATATATATATGATAAAATTGCGCGTTTGGAATATATTTTAATGCAAAGGAAATGAAAGGCAAGATGAGTGAGAAACGTAGTTGAGAAATTCCTCCAATGACGTAGATCCTCTTCACCTTCCTTTCACATTATTAATACTCCTCTTTGCCACACCGCTACAGCAAGCACTATATATATATATATATATATATATATATATATATATATATATATATATATATATATATATATATATATATATATATATATATATATATATATATATATGATGTGTGTGTTTTTATTTAATATCATGCTTGTTATTATAAAAAACTTTGACCTTTTTCTAAATGTCCTTCATTTCTAATGTAAGGTTCTTCAACTATAAGTCTCCATTATAGGTATATATATATATATATATATATATATATATATATATATATATATATATATATATATATATATATATATATATATATATATATATATATATATATATATATATATATATATATATATATATAACGGAATAGTAAAGTTATCGTCATTTACTTGGCACTTTATTTCAAATTTGTTTGTTCTTTTCTTTGCAATCGCAACATGTACATTCGTGTGTATGTGACGTGAGTGTACGTCATTCTGTCCTTCTTATGTGTGCATTATCTTGCAGATACATAGCTGCTAATAACTTGACCTTATTTTTTCTGAGAAGTCAGTTATATAACTCTTAATATTGGGGCCACGATTTTTATAATGCAACCAAATACTTAAATTTAGTCATTTTGCTTATATAAATTTACATTGTTATTTAAATGTTTATCTTATATATAAAACAAACTATAATTTTTCCTTGATTCTGATTAAAGTTTATTCATGTTTGGCTCCACTTCGGACACATTATTTAAGTGTTTTAATTTCACATATTCATTTTACGAACGAGTCGTAGATTGTCTGAGCGCGGCGGCGGCGAGACCTTGACCCGACTTTAGTCGTTTGCTTCATCCAATTAGGTCGCATGAGTAAAGGAAAAAAAAAAAAAAAAAAAGGTAGAGAAGAAGGAAGAAAGAAGAAATACAGTGGAAAGGGAAAGAAAAATGCAGGTTAGATTCTTCTGAAACAGATTTTCCCCTTCTGTTGGGGAAGAGTGGACAGGAA
The DNA here is from genome assembly GCA_009176605.1 of Armadillidium nasatum. Taxonomy (NCBI): domain Eukaryota; kingdom Metazoa; phylum Arthropoda; class Malacostraca; order Isopoda; family Armadillidiidae; genus Armadillidium; species Armadillidium nasatum. The sequence goes on from SEYY01019570.1 coordinate 53,269, forward strand.
AAACACGAGACAACCAATTCTGTCATTAAGCTGTAGCTGTCTTGTCAGTTCCTTATTTGACTATTTCACTAGACTATTTGTTTTGCTATTTAGATAATATATATATATATATATATATATATATATATATATATATATATATATATATATATATATATATATATATATATATATATATATATATATATATATATATATATATATATATATATATATATAATATTAACTTTTCCTGATGATGTGACTGGACTATAGTTTGTAAAATGTAATGTTGTTATCAGTTTGAAGAAAAATGGAAATAATGGTAACTCAGATTCTGATATGATTAGAGCAAAGTTTTTTGTTTTTTTTCCGCAGTTGCCTTCGATCCTTAATGAGGTCATGCATTGACGGAAGTAGGTCATTGTAACGCTTATGGAGCAGAGGTGAATGCTTTCTCATCCGAAATAAATATGATAATACTGGCACTTTTATAAGGGTTTTGAATAGCATATATATATATATATATATATATATATATATATATATATATATATATATATATATATATATATATATATATATATATATATATATATATATATATATATATATATATATATATATATAAAACATGCCTTGAATTATTATTTTGAAAGAAACTGCAGGAGGCATTAGAAGAATTTTTTTTTTTTTAGGTCATCAATTGCTTTTACATGGAATAAGAGGAAGTGGGTGGGAACTGAGCAGGTAGGGGAGGGGTAATGGAGCTGCTGGGGGGGAGGTAAACGCTGCAACAAAACTTTGGTAAAATACAGTAAGAGTTTTTGTTGTATTTTATTACAAAATTCACATGCACATAAAAAGAGTTAATAATGAAGGCTCGAATGATTATTTTAAAAACTTTTTTTTGACACTGACTTGCCCATTATTTCCTAACGTGACCTTCGCAAGTTTACTGTTCGATTTAGGAAGTTATTGAAGGATATATATATATATATATATATATATATATATATATATATATATATATATATATATATATATATATATATATATATATATATATATATATATATATATATATATATATATATATATATATATATATATATATTATTATATATTATATATTAATTATATATATATTATATTATAAATATTAAATTAAATTTAATTTTTATTTTTTTTATTTGTTTTTTATTTTTATCATTTTTAAAAGGAATCGAATCATGTGTTTAACATTTGACTTTAAAAAGTTTAATAGACTTGAATCCTTCTTCAAGGAAGAGGACGCTTCTTATAATATTTGGGATTTGTTTTTGTTTATTCTTTTTTTTTTTTTTTTTACTCGCTCTTTAGCAAACACAAATGAAGGTACAAAAAAAAGGAGGGGGGGGGGGACGGGGAGTGAGATATTTCGTTACTAAATCAGCCCGATTTATTTTTGCTAAAAGTCAAAATTCGCTCACACACACACACACACCATAATATATATATATATATATATATATATATATATATATATATATATATATATATATATATATATATATATATATATATATATATATATATATATATATATATCACCTCTGGTGGGCAAAGGCCAGAGGCCTACTAAAGTTCCACCAGAGTTAGTGGGAACGGAAGCCTGGTCATATTAAAGGCCGACGTGACCCGATACACGACGTTTGAAAGTGTGTAAGTCATAGGAAGTTGGAAAATAGAAGAAGGGAGTATGTTCCAGACTTTACCAGTAGAGTATATATATATATATATATATATATATATATATATATATATATATATATATATATATATATATATATATATATATATATATATATATATATATATTTAAATAAATAGAATCCTTGTTTAGACGTAAAATGTAGAAACTTTCAAAATTCCTTAAATAGTTCGTGAACGAAATAACTGTCCTATTTAAAATTGATTTTAGGTGGAAAATGTTATAAATTAGCCAAATAATTATTTAAATTAATTGTAAAACAAATTAAAAATAATTATTAGTAAATGCTTTGTTAGCAACTTTTAATAGATAAGGCATATGCAATTTTTTCTTTATATATATATATATATATATATATATATATATATATATATATATATATATATATATATATATATATATATATATATATATATATATATATATATATATATATAAGGTGGCACCACTCACGGTGTAACAAGCCCTAATCTGGGAGGGTCATTTTACCCTCTTTTGACAAGATTTTATCGGGGTCTGTAAAACCTCTTAGTCAGCATGAATTTTATTTTGCTTACTAGATTGAACATCATGGTGCTATCCAAGTAACATAAGTCCCGCTTCAGAGATTAAGCCATTTGATTTTTTCGAATCACCTTTGATAATGGTTCGAATCACACTCCAGTCCAACTTTATTGTGTTTAATGACGTTTTAAGATGTTTGTATATTTAAAAGAACGTTGTTTCATTTGTGTTCCCTGTTTAAATCTTGAAACAGATGTGCAGACTCCCAGCCACAAACTATAATGAAATACAGAAAGCCCCTTTTACAAATGGCAAATGTGAAGTGCGTAAAAGAAACCGATCGAGGGAGTTCTTAGCCGACAAAATTATATACGTAGTCACGGACTTTTACTCCTCGTCTTGTGATACTAATACCGAATACCACCATTCTTAGACCTTTCAACAACGACAACTCTGATTGGTGAACTTATCTTATGGGTTATAGAATTACAGTTTTAGTTAAGATTACGATCTAAATGAATGTTTGAAGGATAAACCTTAGAAAAGTTTGTTCTTGCAGGAGATTTAAGCTGATAATCAGAGTGTGATACCATATTAGACTTTGGTTAGCGTCTTTGTCATGTAAATATACATGTTCTCAATATTGTCTTCAGATATTGAGCATAACACACACGCACACAAATATATATATATATATATATATATATATATATATATATATATATATATATATATATATATATATATATATATATATATATATATATATATATATATATATATATATATATATATATATCCTCATGAAGGTGGGTTCACTATAACTGTAAATCAGGTTTTCATTACTTTGTTATGAAGAACCAAATCTAGAAATGTGTATAAAAACATCAAATGAAAACTGGTTGAGTCAAATTTAAAACTTCCTGTGTTTATTGTTGCTTTTTAAGTTGGATAAGCGTATAATTAATTATCGAGATTTATAAATATTTATAAAAAGTGGAATGGCGGAAAACATGAAACCAGAAATCTATTTAATCGATATGCATGAAAGAGCAACGTTTTCTTTTTGTTGAAATAATCGGAAACTGTTGTATCTGATACCATTAAATTTTATCCTTAAAACCTTTTAATTAAAAATGATTTAGCTAAGTATACTGATGCAGATTTTTTTTTTATATTTATTTATTTTCTTTTTTTTTCTTTTACAGCTTATGGGAAAGTTTTCTTGGTACGTAAAGTTAGCGGCAAAGATGCAAACAAACTTTATGCAATGAAAGTTTTGAAGAAAGCGACGATAGTGCAAAAGAAGAAGACGACGGAACACACCAAAACCGAAAGACAGGTCCTCGAGGCTGTGAGGCAGAGCCCTTTTCTTGTCACCCTTCATTATGCATTCCAAACTGATGCCAAACTCCACCTTATACTAGGTAAGATATTTTCATTTACGGTTTTACGGATTCATATCGATTCTTTTTTTAAGAAAAATTTTATATTTTTATATTCTGTAAACAAGTCATTGAAAGTACTTGTGAAAAAGAATTATTGCATCACGTGTCACCCTAATGAAATCCATTCACTTTCACGAGTCTAACCAACCAACCATCCACAGATCAAATTATATATATATATATATATATATATATATATATATATATATATATATATATATATATATATATATATATATATATATATATATATATATATATATATATATATATATATATATATATATATATATATATATATCTATAATATCTCTCTCTCTCTCTCTCTCTCTCTCTCTCTCTCTCTCTCTCTCTCTCTCTCTCTCTCTCTCTCTCTCTCTCTCTCTCTCTCTCTCTCTCTCTCTCTCTCTCTCTCTCTCTCTCTCTCTCTCTCTCTCTCTCTCTCTCTCTCTCTCTCTCTCTCTCTCTCTCTCTCTCTCTCTCTCTCTCTCTCTCTCTCTCTCTCTCTCTCTCTCTCTCTCTCTCTCTCTCTCTCTCTCTCTCTCTCTCTCTCTCTCTCTCTCTCTCTCTCTCTCTCTCTCTCTCTCTCTCTCTCTCTCTCTCTCTCTCTCTCTCTCTCTCTCTCTCTCTCTCTCTTCGTGAGTGTACCTCTTTTCATTCTCTTGTTTTTGATATTTCTTCATGTTGAGCTGCAACTAGAGCGGAGAGAGTAAAAGTAATTCTTGCTTCGTTCATACACACACACACACACACATATATATATATATATATATATATATATATATATATATATATATATATATATATATATATATATATATATATATATATATATATATATATATATATATATATATATATATATATATATATATATATCATAAAGTAAAATTTACAGTTTAAAAGTTTTAAATATTTGTTTATTTGAGTTATGTTCCCTTTTATTCGTCATTACAAAAAAAATAAAAATAAAAAAATAAAAAAATGAATGAATAAATGAACAATTTTAACTTAACTCAGGACGGTGTCTATTTTTCCTGCTCTTAAAAGTTGAGAGCGAAATATGTTTCCTTTTATTATTAAACGACGTATATCTTTTTTGGACTTATAATTTTGAACCCTTGGTATCTGTTTTAAACATTCATTTTATCTGTTTTAAATCTTGTGTAAGTTTTAAATATTCAAACTTATTTGGTGTCGATTCTTATATATATTGTATTTGCTACTAATCTAAAATAGTCAGCACTTTCTCTTCCCTCAAACATCAATCAGTGTTATGTTTCTTTTAAACTTTGTTTTCAAGTTTATTCGGTAAACTCTAGATGTCATTTATTATTGGTAAACTCTAGAAAGTCATTTTTAATTGGTAAACTCTAGAAAGCCATTTTTAATTGGTAAACTCTAGAAAGTCATTTTAATTGGTAAACTCTAGAAGAAATTTTTAATTCGGTAAACTCTAGAAGTCATTTTTTATTCGGTAAACTTTAGAAGTCATTTTTTATTCGGTAAACTCTAGAAGTCATTATTTATTTGGTAAACTATATAATTAATTTATTGTAGCTCATACTAAATTTCTTGAATTTCTTGTAAAACTCTTTAATGCTGCAATGATTTTGTACGGTGATGTAGAAGAATAAAAGTGAACCTGAAAGAAAAAAGCAAAATGTAACAATTTCTCTTATATTTGCCCTTGATATTCGCTTTATATCTCAACATTGGTCTTAAAAAAAATTTCAATTTTTATCGTCTTTGTGAATGCCATTTTCTATGACACACATTCTGAAAGTTTTAATTCTGGGCAATAATTGATCCAATTAAATAACAACTTTGACCGAATATAATCTAATTCCAGTAGCGAGGTAATCCTACACACACACAAACACACAAAAAAAAAAAAAAATTTGTTTTTTTAACTATTCTCAAATCGTTGGAAGTTTACTTATTATTTGACGAACAGCAAAAAGGAACAGAATCTTTGTCAAAACTGTAACTTCAAATATTCTTGTTTTGAAATAAAAATTAAATGATTTCTAAAAGAATGAAAAAGAAATTGTTTAATATTCCTCTTCATTGTTTTTACATTCTTAGTATGTTGTAATCATACTCGTAATAATAGGCTTTAGTTTGTATTCTCTGAGAGTAAGAACTCTTACTCCAAGCTCCAAAAAGTTTCGGAAAAGAAAATTTTTCCTATACATATGTGGGCCAAAAAAATCTTTATAAATACCCTTTTCTAGACTGTATTGATTTGAATATTTCATAAGCACCCTTCCCCTCCAACCGAGAAAATATATATATATATATATATATATATATATATATATATATATATATATATATATATATATATATATATATATATATATATATATATATATATATATATATATATATATATATATATATATATATATATATTATATATATGCATATAATATGATAGGTTTGCTATTATTTATTTATTTAATTTACTTATTTTATTTATTTATTTATTTATTTATTTATTTATTTATTTACTTATTACGATCTTTATTGCAGATTATGTGAGTGGAGGAGAACTTTTTACTCATTTGTACAATCGCGAAAAGTTCAGAGAAGAAGAAGTGAAAATCTACATTGGAGAAATCATCCTCGCATTGGAACACCTCCATAAGGTACCTAATTATTTAATTACAAAATAAAATCTGGAATCTGTAATTTTAATTTCTAAACTCATACTGTATACAAGTCTTAACCATATCCGTCAATTCCCAATAAAGTTAAAAGCATGCAAATTTTAATTTTTTTAATAATACAACCACTGCTTAGAACAATGTCACATTAAAATAGAAATATAAAATAAAAAGAACAGTTGCCCATACCTCTATAACACTCAAATCATTTTAACTACTTATTCAGCCCATTTCTTAAAAGCAGAGGTCAACTAGTAGCTCTAAACCCTGGGGCAAACCAATCCAAACCTTAACTACTCGATTACTGAAAAAATATTTTTAAAATTCCAGCAAAATTATTTGTTTTTTGCTTTTCCCAATTTTTTGGAGGACTTTCTTCAAATATTTTTACGATTCTTCTGTTTATTTTTCGTGATCTTGCTTTTCTTTTTTGACTTAATGCCTCTTCTTATCTTCATATCTTAGTTATATATATTCCGTAGCACGTTTTCTCTGTAGCTCAAACGATATTTTGGTTTTACACATCAAATGTAATTAAATATATCCTTATAAGTAGTCCGATTATAAATATTCAAGCTTTCTATGAGTGATTTTTTTACGTAATTTTTTTAGTTTTTTTACCTAACAATATAAAAAAATTTTCTTCTACTTTTTTTTCGAAGAACGACTTTCGTAAACTTTTTTTTTTCTTATTTTCGAACATTTTAGATAAATTTTTATTTTCTCTTTATTGCTAGCTTTACATCATGACATTGAGGTTTTCAAAATTATTTTCATTAACTGTTTCTTATTTTTTTGTTTGCATTGAAAACTTGATTTGTTTTCTTAGGTTTCATTTTCCCCACCGTTTCTCTTTAGAGTTAGAGAAATTTATTTTATAATTTGATTTAATATTACGAAGAAGGATTCGTCAGTCCTAAATATAATTAATAATAAAGATATTAAATATAATGCCTAAAACACATACATACACACACACGTATTATATATATATATATATATATATATATATATATATATATATATATATATATATATATATATATATATATATATATATATATATATATATATATATATATATATATATATATATATATATATATATATATATATATATATTATTTCAGCTTGGCATTATTTATCGAGATATAAAATTGGAAAATATTTTGCTGGACTCTGATGGCCACATAGTTTTGACAGACTTTGGTCTAAGTAAAGACTTTCTCCCCAACGACAAAGAGCAAAGGGCTTATTCCTTTTGCGGAACCATTGAATATATGGCACCTGAAGTTGTTAGAGGAGGGAGTACTGGACATGATCAGGTATTGTAAAATCAAATTATATATATATATATATATATATATATATATATATATATATATATATATATATATATATATATATATATATATATATATATATATATATATATATATATATATATATATATATATATATATATATATATATATATATATATATATATATATATATATATATATATCAGAATTTTCTATTGATACCTTAAAATTTTTAATTCTTGGTGTAGATATTTATTTAATTCTAAATTACATTTAAAATGAATTTATAATTTTACTGTCTTGGTTTAGCTTAACTTTCAGATTTTCACAAGTTTGAAGTTGGCAATATTTCTTTTCTTTTTAGGCTTTCCTTGTTATTCTTAAAAACTGGTGAAAATAATAGTTATTTTTTCCAATCATTAAATTCACATCTTAAACCTTTTTCCTTTTTTTTTCACAAAATGAGCTTGTTACTATTATTATTATTATTATTATTATTATTATTATTATTATTATTATTATGATGTAGTTTACACCTTTAGTGAATTGTATTATTTTCAGGCTGTTGATTGGTGGAGTGTAGGAGTACTCACATATGAACTTTTAACCGGGGCATCACCATTTACTGTTGATGGAGAGAAAAATAACCAACAAGAAATTTCCAGGTATTGCTTTTATTTATTTGTTTATTTTTTGTTTTTAAGTTGTAAATTTTGAAAAAGAGCAAGATTGAAAAATATTGTTTGAATAATGCCATTTTCTATGCATATTTATAATTTTTTTAGACATCTTTTTTTTATATATGATTATTATGTGCTTATATTTTGCATGCATTTTTATGTTTTAAATTTATTTCGTAAGTTTATAGTAATTTATAAGCTAAACAAATTACAAATTTAACACTCTTTTTATAAGTAACTGTTGAAGTTTTATATTCTCAGCATTCAGAAAGTATCTGGATTTTAATTACTACACAATAAAAATTTTTTTATTTTTTTTCAGACGTATTCTCCGGACGCAACCTCCAATTCCTAGTTCACTTTCTCCTGAAGTTAAAGATTTTATAACTAAATTATTAGAAAAAGACCCAAGAAAACGACTTGGTGGTGGACCAGAAGATTCACTTATGCTGAAGCAACATCCCTTTTTTAAGGTAGTTAGGATTAAATTATCCTTTTAAACCTAAATATGTTTTTAATTAATGAATTTATCAACATCTGGCATTTTAAAAGGAGAGATGACAAAAGTATAACATTCAAGTATATTTAGTAAATTATTTAGAAACTTTATCTATTATATATTATTTTTGTCCATATTATTACGTACTCTTATGAATTTTAGGATTTAAATTGGGATGATTTAGCAAATAAGAAAATAGTTGCCCCTTTTGTTCCTGTGATTGATGGAGAATTAGATGTTAGTAATTTTGCTTCTGAGTTCACAGCAATGGTTCCTCAGGATTCGCCAGCCATTGTTCCACCTGATACGGAAAAGGCATTTATGGTAAAAATAAGAAGTTTTCCATTTCATCGTTTCAGAAACTTGTCTTAATTTTTCATTTTCACTCTGACC